>VZTU01002286.1:5523-69135 GCA_013400835.1 Zapornia atra | reverse complement strand
AGCCAAAAATGTACTATAGGAAACAAAATCTACTCAAGATACAATCTCACTGACAGCTCAACCTCATTGACTTCGACAGAGTTCTACAGCAAGGAAAACTTTGGTACATGGATGGTAAAGACTTATTTGGGAACAAGCAGATCAATAGTCATAACGCTGTTATAACATATACATTGACATGCTCGCAACAAGACCTCTGAAATATTTGCACTTCTTGTAGAAATATTGCAGAGCTGCAATTGCTTATCAATTTGCCAGGGTTTTTTTCACCCTTTTTTTTCTTTGAGTCAGATCTCAATTCGACAGGATATTTTGATGAAGATTGGGATAAATTCCAATAAAAAATAGATCCACAACTCAGCACTAGATATTACAGCAAGGGGGGGCAGGGGGGGCAGGAAGTAGCAGATTCAAGACCAAACGTTTTTGTGGATATAGGCTAAATATCTTGGAAAAAGTATTTCTGTGGAAGCTTTTAAGGAAAGAGATGTAAGACAAATTATAAGGACCACTCAAAATATGTTTGGTCAAGACTTAAAACATATTTGGGCAAAAGTCCTCTCCTGTAGACATTATTACTATAAGTAGTTTAATAAACCCTTGCTGTCTCTAACTTGTGTAAATTCTTCATTCTGAAATAATTCCTTAAATAAAAAGGTAAGTAATATATTTATGAATTACTAAGGTAAAATGGGTTCACATTCCAATGGAATTGGCTCACATCAGGTTTAATTGAATTTTTTTTTTGGCCACTCAAAGATTTCCTCTTTTGTTACCCAAAGTTTGGATATGGCAAGAACTATGAAACTTAAAAATGGTGTGCACTGGGGAAGAATACTAATCATCACAAAAAATATGCAGCAGTTGTCCAAACATCCAGAAAGTAGCCAAGGCACCAATTAAAGGCTTAACACAACAAAGCCCAACCAGCTTTGATTTACCCCATGCTTCCACAATTATTCACAGCCTCTTGGCAACACCCCACCCTTCACCTTCCACTACAGAATTCCTGTTGTTCAGCAAATAAATGGGAAATCTGGAACCAATGTGACAAATTAACTGATTCTCGAAAAAAAAAAATAATTCTGAAGCAGGTGGTATCAGTCTGAAAACAAAACCTAGAGGAGATCCAAACTGGGCATTTGAAATCTAGCCATCACATCCAGCTATTTAATAACCTACCTATGGAGAGCTCCAAAAATGTAAAAGGTCAGAGTGGAACATCTGCTAAAGACAGATCACACAACTTTCACACTGTGAACCCTCCATCCAGCCCAGCTCTATATTCAGTCAACTACAGTAACCTGAAGACAATGCAGAACCTCAGCTGAAGGACTCAAAAGTGACAGAGAACTTACTGTGTCTACAGGCTGGTTACATGTTTAACAACTTTAGAGTTTCCCCATAATTTAGATTTTTATTCTTTAAACTTCTAGTCACCTGATCTTTGGGGCTTTAGCCTTCCATTTAAAACATTACTACAGAACTGGATTTCCTCCTCACGTGTTGGCACTTACAGACAGCAATTAAATTGCATCTTGTCTTTCTTTTTGATAAGCTAAGAGTATTAACTTCTGGTACTCACTGAAAGTCATCATTTCAGGACCACAAAGCACTGATTCTTAGTGCTGCTGGTATACTACTAGTGCCTAGCAGAAATTTCTTCATCATTGAAACCACTATCAAAAAAGAGCAGAGTTGATATAAGCATTAAAAATGTCTGCAGAAGTAGGTGACACTGTGTGTTGTCAGCTTGCCTACCCAAATATTTAGTAGGAAACTGCTAGATCATAAAAATTCCTGATAAATCTCAGAAAACCTTGCACCAGAAAACTGCCTGCCTTCTTAGGAGATTGCTCTGGTTTTCAAGGGCTGTAGCTCCAAGACAGAACTTTGTGGGGTCCTGTGGTAGGAGGTCAGGTGTCCTATGGTCCCCATCACAGGAAGCCCCCCCCAGAGTTCAGGAGGGCTCTGCAATGCTCACACATCAGTGCCTCTGGAATCACAGAAGGGTTTAGGTTGGGTTTAGAGATCTCAGAGCCCATCTAATTCCAACCCCCTGCCACAGGAAGGGATACCCTCCACTATCCCAGGGTGCCCAAAGCCCCATCTAACGTGGCCTTGAACCCTGCCAGGGAAAGGGCAGCCACAGCTTCTCTAGGCAACCAGTGGCAGGCCCCCCCCCACCCTCACAGGGAAGACTTTCTGCCAAGCTACCCTCCTTCGGATCAAAGCCATTCTCCTTTTCCTGTCACTACACACCCTGATGAACAGTCCCTCTCCAGCTTTCCTATAGCCCCTTTAGGTACCAGCTGGCTGGCTGCTGTAAGGTCTACCTGGAGCCTTCTCTACTCCAGGCTGAGCAAACCCAACTCTCTCAGCCTGCCTTCATAGCAAAGATGCTCCAGCCCTCAGATCATCTTCATGGCCCTCCTCTGGTCTCGCTCCAATGGCTCCATGTCTTTCTTGTACTGGGGACCCCAGAGCTGGACACATCACTGCAGGTGGGGTCTCATCAGAACAGAGTAGACAGGCAGAATCCCCTCCCTTGACCTGCTGGTCACTGAATCTCAGCACGTTAGGAGTTGGAAGGGACCTTGAAAGATCATCTAGTCCAACCCCCCTGCCAGAGCAGGATCACCCAGACTAAATCACACAGGAACACATCCAGGCGGGTCGGAACATCTCCAGAGAAGGAGACTCCACAGCCTCTCTGGGCAGCCTGTCCCAGGGCTCTGTCACCCTCATAGTGAAAAACTTTCTTCTTATATTCAAATGGAATATAATAATATGGAATGGTCACGCTGCTATTGATGAAGCCCAGGAAACAGTTACCTTCCTGCGCTGCAGGCATGCATTGCTGGGTCACGTTGAGTTTCTCATCCACCAACACACTCAAGTCCTTCTCTTCAGGGCTGCTCTCAATCCATTCTCCACCCAGCCTGTAGCTGTGATTGGGATTGCCCTGACCCCAGTGCAGGACCTTGCACTTGGCGTTGCTGAACTCCATGAGGTTCACAGGAGCCCACCACTCAAGCCTGTTAAGATCCCTCTGGATGGCATCCCTGGGAAGCCTGGAAATGCAAACTTACAAATCCTTCTGCTCGGCTTCCAGGACCAGAGGTGAGATACTCACCCAAAGTCAGGAGCACACAAGATGCTCCCAGAAATTAGTTTAAAGAAAAAAAAGGAAAAAAAAATTATAAAGTCACCACTACCTTGGGCATTTTCCACTGATTAAAATGACATCTTTTTTAATGTGCTCTGCTGCCAGCGCTGCAGCACAGCTCAGGGTTTCCTCAATATATTCTGATACAAAAGAAATTCATGCTTGAAACTCAGCAAAATATACCAATATACCCCCCTCCCATGCCTATCACAACTCCGATGTGTGTAACTACCACATGTGGGCTTACTGATCACACATCAGTAAATAATGCTTGCTACGGAGTTATTTAGAAACCCAAATCCTATTATTGTTTCATTTTTAAAATCTGTTTTCCCCCATACACAGCAGTGCTCAGCCCTGCAAATCTAAGGGAAAGAGAAAATCACATCAGTGAATCAACGTATGACACCATCCATCGAAAGTCAAAAAGAGAAAAGCAAAGGAGGAGGTAAATGAGCTGCCCAAGGTCGCACAAAATCAGTAGAACAACCAAGAATAGAACAAAGGCCTCTTCATTACTTAGATCACAAACACATTCGATTCTGCATTCGTTAATCCACAGAGTCTGTGCATCAGTAGCAAGACATGGCCACAGGAGAAAATGTAATAATAATAATAATCAGCTGCAAGTTCAGCACTGCCTAAAGACACAGGATATAATTAAAAGGTACAGGGTGTGATGACCTGACCTGGAATGCCACTTGAGAGAAGAGAGGAAAGAACACCCTACTGGGTATTTTGATTTGGGAGAAACCCAAACGACCACAAACTTGGGGAAAAATCAGTTTGGGATGTATATCTGCAAACCAGATCTTGACCAGATCTCAGGACTACTCTGCTTCAATCAACACCATCTCCATATCTTATCAACAACACTAGCAAAGGCCTCTAGAAGTGTAACAGAAGACAGTCAAGGCCCAAGCATTATTTTATTCATGCTAAGGATAAGCCAATTGGAAAACAGAAAAGAACTTAGAAAACAAGGCAATTTGGGTGTTTTCTTTACAAGATTTTTCAAAAGAGTTATTACAACTGTTCTGGCATCCACAAACATTGGTGCTGGTGAAGAATATTTTTTCTTGGTTTTTCTTTTTTAGTATCTCCCATTCCTCTCAACAGAGACGACCTACAGGCTGTAACAACTTTGCCAGAACAAAATGAATTGATAGAAGCATGTACCTGCTCACAAAACATTCAGCTGAAGTAGCAGAAAATCTGTTTGTTTTGTTTGTTCAGTGAAGTTCCATACACGGAGAAGGAAAGCAAATACATTGAGGAGGAAACATTTGCTGCTTTTTCTCCCTGAAAACAATACCTAAGTTACTACCAGAAAGAAAACCCCACACTGACCTTATGTATGTGACTGTGGTGGGTTACATCACTCCTCTGAACCTCTTTCTTTCAGGGCAACCAGGCTGGTGAAGGGGCTGGAGGGCAAATCTTATGAGGGGCAGCTGAGGGAGCTGGGGATGTTTAGTCTGGAGAAGTGGAGGCTGAGGGGAGACCTTATCACCACCTACAACTACCTGAAAGGAGGTTGTAGAGAGGTGGGCAATGGTCTCTTCAGCCAGGTGACAGGAGATGGGTCAAGGAGAGATGGCACTAAGCTGCACCAGGGCAGGGTCAGATTAGATGTTAGGAAAAAAATTCTTCACTGAAAGAGTTGTCAGGGCCTGGCACAGGCTGCCCAGGGAGGGGGTTGAGTCACTGACCCTGGATGTGTTTAACAGACGGGTAGATGAGGTACTTAGGGATATGGTTTAGCATAGGACAGGAACGGCTGGACTCTATGATCTTAAAGGTCTTTTCCAACCTTGTGATTCTGTGATACAGCACTGGGGACCACTTGTACCAGTTGGGACTCTGAGCTCTACTAAAGTCTTCTGTTATTAATAAACCTCCTGCTTTCCAAGTGGATTATTTATAAATGAATTTTGTGACCTCTGGCAGGCTAGAACTAAGCCGAGACTACAATTTTTTTCCCCTTTAACTGAAAAATAAAGGCTACGGAAAGATGAATAGAGAGAAGCAATTAATATTTCCTAATAATTGTCATAGTGAATGGGAGAACCGCTACGTTTCTCAGGGTTTCTGCGCAGAAAGGTTCCAGGTAACTATTCATTCACGGGGCTGGGTTCATGTAAATCGGATGCTGTTGCCAAGCAACTATAGGTGCTAAGGAATGAAATACAGTCTGCAGAAACCTAATAGCCTGGAGAGAAAAAGAACTACAATCTGAGATTTATGGCATATATAAAAGGAAAAGAGTCATTCTCCCACACACAAAGAACACAGATACTTTATTATAAATGTCCTTAGTGTGTTTTTCTAAGGCATAATTAAGCAATAAAATCCCCACTCCACCCCAAATCAAACAGGTAATTTATATATATTTTTTTTTTTACAATGTTTTGTTCATTAAGCTTTCTAGAAGCAGATCTTGAGAAATTAGCTACCAAGACAAAAGCTAAAATTTAACCTAAAGATCTTTCTGTTGCACAAGGAAAATGTTAGCTATACAGCCAGCACTGCAACTGCCAATCAGCTCTCTACTCTACCTTCCTATGTTTTTATACCACGCTCATTAACATTGCATCTGATCATCAGAAATTCTCTTTAAGCTTATTAAGATTTTAAAATATTTTTAGCAAGTTAATTAGAATACATTAACAGAGCTCATCTGTGTTCACCCATCATGCATATTTTATTTTATTCAGGCAAATTGCTTTTAAATGAAATATTAGACCTAGGAAGGGTACGCTGTTGGGTACTGAACAATACAACCCCTTAGTACAAACATCGACTCCCAAACACCCTAATAACTTCACGCTGCTGAAAAGCGGGCAGATTTTTTTTGATGGCAAAGGTGGGTTTTTTAGTGCCTGCCTTTATCACAACCCCCTCCAGCTGGGGTGTGGGCACATGGACCTGAACCATCCTTAGTTGCCCTTATGTTCCCATACAATCAATAAAAGTTTAAGCTACCAAGAGACCACCACAATGGGAACCAAATGTCTCCTGCTGAGAGTCTCTGAAGATATCATTTGATCTTAAGGCAGGAGCCCAATTAGAAGCTCTGGCACGGTGTGGCACAGGCTAAGGTGCACAAGAATTTGGCAGAACAGCAAGAACAGCACACAAGGAGAAAACCTGAAACACCCTTTGCTTTAGCCAGCATTATAAATTCCTCCCTTTAATGGGCACTACAGGTCACCAAATTCAATCACATAAAACTAAATAACAGTTTATGAGGAAAAGGGAGATGGCAAAAACTACCTTGGGGTATTTTTATCATGTCACTTGCAGAATTTCACTCATGTGAGATGAAGTCCATCACTGGACTCTGAAAAGTAACTACAATACCACTGTAATAAGATGTTTCCCAAGCTCTTACTATACATTCACTCAATCCAGCCAAATATGACATCTTTGAATTTGTTCCTTTAGATTCCATACAGCCCAAATCCTTCCTATCTATGGAAGGGTGGGAAAATCACACTAATTTCATCAACAGTTCTCAAGCTAAGCAGTTACTTTTAGAGAGCTGCATAAATAAAAGGATGAACAAAGTTTGCCAACCTCATGCTTGATTCCAATTCTGCACTCTCGCTGCATTTCAATTAACCTGCCACAGATTGCAGAGCTGACATATTTGATTCAGATAGTAAAGAAAACACTCTTTAAAAAACAACAGGTCTGAAGCTTTTGATGAGTGATCATACAATCCATATCAAAACACGCATTTAAATCTCAGTCACCACACATTTCACGATCTGCATCATTAACACTGTCTGGTTTGAGGGATTCTGATAATCTCTTTTACAATCTATAACAGTTCTTTATCTCCGAGGCACCGATGCCTTTTAACTGAGGATCATTATTTAGGTATGCTTGGTGCCTGTAGCCTTCCCTGAGATGTTAATCTCCGCAGTTCTAGAGGCTGCTCTTTTATAAGCCACTGTCACAATCCCTGTGTTTTCTCACACTGATGAACCCCAAAACTGGACACATTTCATTAAGCATTTGGCTGGCACAGGAAAATTTTAATCCCAGCTGGATGATTTGATGGTAAACTTTTCCAAAGGCCAAGAGAAAAGAACTGTAGTAATGGGTGGAGCCTCTTTTCTCTGAATAAAACACTATCAATCGCCCTGAATCCAAAACCGCCCTGTCATAACCTTTTCCCTTCCATTTCTACATTTATTAATCAACTCAAAGATCAGAAGCATAAGCTGCAGTCTGCACTTTCTCCCCAAGTTTGACCAAGCAGAAGTTTTGCTTTTTAAAGGAATTCCCCGCCTTTGACACTTGGAATAGAGATCTCACCTCCCTGCCTTGGCTGGGGGGGATCAGCTGGGATCTCTTCCTGGCTCTCCCTGCATGTTAAGTAAAAAGTCAAACAATCTCAACAACCTATTTAAAGAACACAACTCGCCTTCTTTTCTTTTGCACCACTTAAGCAGAGATATGTCTTATCCTAAGGAAAATACCCACCTCGAAATCAACCTAAATTTCTAGTAGCATCCTAATAGCAAAGAATGAGCAATGAAAGCAAATGGGCATCTTCACATCATTTAGAGTGGCCAAAGACACTGAAATATGTTTACAATTAAGAGTATTCACCAGCAAGAGGAGGGGGAGAGGCGGGGAGTAAAGCATGAATACCAGACAACATTAAAAATCAAAGGCAATTTAGCAAAGCCTGTTTTGTCACTGGCCCACCCTGGTGTGCACTCACTGTTCTACAATGGAAACAGTGACTTGTTATCTGAGCCAGCACAATTTAACTAATCCCTGTAATGTCCCTGCTAGAGCTGCTTCTGCAGGGCTGCTGCGCAGGCTCACCTGGCTGGGGATTTTAATGAGAACCTGGAGCTCACCGCTGCTTAAACTCCCCTGTTAACCCAGCCATCCCCAGAGCAGTCGAAGCATGTTACCCACCCTGATCCCCCATCTGACTCTGCCTCCCCTCCAAAAAAAGTCTTGTCTACCTTTATTAAAAAGGTGAAAAACAGCTTCTGCCTATTGTCTTGTCCTTCCCCTTCTCCCAAACCCACAACAGCGAGGACTCACGTCCAATTCATAGAACCACACAGGTTGCAAGAGGTTGCTCGTGTCTTCCTTTGAAATGACAATAGGACACGGTTTTCCAGTCCGGGTACCTGAGATAC
Organism: Zapornia atra; assembly: GCA_013400835.1. Taxonomy (NCBI): domain Eukaryota; kingdom Metazoa; phylum Chordata; class Aves; order Gruiformes; family Rallidae; genus Zapornia; species Zapornia atra. The sequence goes on along the minus strand of VZTU01002286.1, from coordinate 60,795 downwards.
AATTCACCACATACCCCAAAATACAGCCTATTTGCTGAGTCCCATCCACAACATTATATCCAAGCCTTGAATAAAATAGCAGTCAAGAAAAACGCTCAACATCTTTTCCCAATTCCTCACAGTTAACACATTAAGTGGCAATAAAGGGTGCAATGACTTTCCAAGGGCATGTACCTGTTTAATTATTCAAAAGAAAATTGACTCAGGCACCATGGTATGAAACACTAAAATATGCAAACGAAGTAAATTATGGGGGAAAGCAACAAAAGAGTAAAAAGGGATTGTGGTGAGAGGAACATATGGGGGCAGATTCTGATCTTCTTGTGTGCTTGAGTTTCTCTGTATAGTTGTGTTTAAGAAGAAAAGGTTATGAAATGACAGAGAAATTATTATTTACTTATTTCAGTACTCTTACTAGGGTCTTGAAATCATCTAACCATGCCTAGAATTTCCTAAGAGTGTGTTATTTTCACCTATATACACAAAGCAATTTCAGAAAAAGGAATGTTTACACCTTTCTAGACAATCAAATCTTATTGCTGGGAAAACACACGCTTGTTTCAACAGAGGCTGCATGGATCAGAAGATGCAGGATCAGATCCATAAGTAAATCTTGTTTATTCTAAATTAAGGGCCTGAAATCATTCACTAAAATAATAAGAACAGGTTAACAGGAAGATATCATAACACCAATTCTAGTTATTTGTTCATAAAACATGAGTATCCCATTAAAACAAAGAGCATCCAATTTTAGCTTGGACCAAAGCAAATGTCTTTCCAATCAAGACATCTAGTGAATTGAATGTCTCTTGTAAGCAGGTGCTACTGTGTTATATTTTCATCCTAACTGCTGAGAATAAGCTGGAAGAAAATGACAAAGTAAATTGAACAAGAAAGTGTCTGATCTTGATGAATAATTCAATGATGCAATGCAACAAATACTGATTTTTTCCTGGTAAAGGCAGTTTGTAACTGTCCTTTGCTTAGAAAAATGACCTTCTCATTGTAATTACGCTTCTGTGTTTAGGCACTGGATGACAGTCGCTATGATACTTGTGATTCCATGTTGCTGATCTCAAAGCACTCTATTCCTGCTATATCATCTCTTTTTTTTTTAAGTAAAATAATCCAACTACTGAAGAACTTTGAGCATACAATTAGGCACCATGGTCACTGACTGTTCTTAAACTCTTTTGGCCATTTTTCTTGGGTGTTAAAAAGCATGAGAGTGGCTTTTAACAGAGCTCACAGTGTCACAACCTGCGCATGGGGATGAGCTGTAGTAACTGCAGCGTGATGTTCCTCGAGGCAGGAATGACGCCATCAGCCAGGAAAATGGCAGCTTGGAGGACACCTTTTTACGGCAACAGGGAGAGCCTGGAAGCTACAGATTTTCTGATCCATGTACATTATACTTTTGGTTTCTATCTGTTAAAAGACTTTAAACCAGAACTACTGCTGCCAAGCAGTATTGAGGGATGTGGGTCTGTATTTCTGCCTTACACCATCAATGATTTCTTGCATTACCTGGGGCAAACTTCCTTCACCCTCAAGGGTAGAGCTTCTACTATTATAAACCATCAGTATTAACATCAAACCTAGTAAAAATATGATAAAAAAAATCTGGATTAAGAAAGGGAAGCCACTCTCTTCTCCATAGCCAGGATGGACAGAACAAAGCCTGACAGTGTTAAGCTGAGACATGCCAACCTTAAATTTGTTGCAATAAAAGCTTTTTCATAGTCCAGATAGCAAGACTTAGGAACAGTTTAACCACAATTCCTACTCCCTGAGGAACTGCTTGACTGCATAGATAGCAACAGTGGAGCGCAGACAACCATCACTTTCCCATTAGAGCAACCTTCCCATGCAACCAGGACTGCCAGAGCCACAGGTCCAGAACAACCATGGCCATACGGTCTAATGAAAAGAGAATTTCCTTGGAAAGGGTAGACCCATGTGCCACTCCCTGTCCCCAAAAGTATGTCTTTTATTCCCATCAATTAAAAAATCCAAGTAAGAATTCACCTATCAAAGAGACTGTCAGAAGAACCCCATCACTGGGGAGGTAGGCTCAGCCTGATGGTCAAATAACCAGAGAGCCAGAGAAATCTTCCTGTATTAAAAAGGGACATATATCACCAGAAGATCATGACTGAGAAAGGCTCATTTTGCCTTTCCTCATTTATTCTTTGCAAACTGTACTCTCCATCTCTTTCTCGATGCCTAGTCTCAGTATAACAACAGTCTAACAGCAAAGTCTACAGTAGGTTACCAATATAGCCAAAACAACAGGAAAAAAAAAAACAAGGAAAAAATTAACCCTACTGAAATCCATGATACTGGACATCACAAGTGCAACTGCTCAAGCACAAGTAAGGACAGAGGCACTTGGGTACACACTTTCTGTCCCCAGCAATACATCTCAGTATCTTTCGCTCATGAATACTCAGATTACATTTGGGCAGTTGGCAGCACTTCTTAACACCTAACAATCTAATAAAAATATTTTTTTCTCTCTCTGCTAGACAAATCTGCCCACCTTCAACCTCTGCTACCCATAAAACACACAATTTATTCAAGTACCTTTACTCTGAGTATAATTAACCTTTTCAATGTACAAAAGCTTCTGTGCCTCTTAAATGAACAAAGAGCTATTAATGAACAAAAAATACTTCCCTGATCAAATGTTTAATACTATTTCTGGGAACACAGAGTATATTATTACCCATATATTGTATATAACACAGCATGCAGCTCATGCATCTTCCTCCAAAAGGCTTCTGTTTTCAAAGTATCGTTGTGTAAGACTGATTTTTAGCACCACAAGGATACTTTAGTCAGGTTACTGCAGATTTACACTGACAATCAGAAGCAGAATGACATGATCATGAAAAAGAAAAAGCTCGTTTGCCCTAGTTTCAAAGGCAAGGGATGAACAGAAGAGAAAAGCAAGATTTTTATTTTATTTTTATTTTATTCATTTCAAGGTTAAATTGCAAGGAACCTTAACATCACACCCATGAACATAAGTTTTCAATGCACGGGCCGTGAACTCGCTGCAGTCCATAAGGTAAGAGAAACAGGTCGGTTGTCAAGGAGATTTGAATTTACCATGTAAGAGGTCCAGTCCCATACTGAAAAATTTATGGAACCTACACATTTGAAAACCAGTGACCAAAGGGAAAGAAGGCAGCATGTGAGTGGTTTTCATCCTTCTTTCCCTAATTTCTTGTAGGTATGAGAGATCAGAATTGGACTGGAAGGCTGAACTCACCAGCGCTGCACATCTCTTCTATATGGACACTTTACATCAACACAAATGCTAGGTTTAGATCCGTATTTTTAGCTGTATTTTAAATTAAAGATGCACTGAATTCTGCAGTAACACAACTGTTGATCACACTGTGTTTTGTAACAGAAGTCCTGTCAGATATTTAGCCTTAGTTACCAAAAACTATCTTCAGGGAGTACAAACATTTCCCCTCTGGCATCCTGTCAGTCACAGCAAATCTGTAAATAAACTGTCAAACTCCATTCCAATCATTCCTGAATCTGCAAGGGAAAAAAGTAGTAAAATTGGTGCAGCTGGTTGTAGTCCCTGTAGAGCAGGGCTGATTTCACAGCTTTAATATGGTTCACTACTTCACAGCAAGTCCGATCTGATATACAGCATGCCGAAATGAGTGACACCTTTGCTAATCATTTTCTTAAACTTATCACATGTGGAGGTAATAACAGATGCGATGACTTTTCAAGGGCACGGACTGGTTAATTTTTCAAAAGCAAATCGACTCGAGTTCTGCAAAATTAAAAATCCACTAAGACACACTGTCAAGCTGCCTAAATTATGGAGAAACACGCAAAAAGGGAAAAACAAAAGCTCTGGTCACGAGGAAGACAGTGTTAGAGCCTCTTCTTATATTGGCATATGCAAAGTGGGAATATAGCAGCTGCAAACAAGCAAAGGATCTAGAGATGACAACTTTAGCCAAGATTTATTAAACAAAATGGGAAACCCAATGTACTATTGCCTAGAACATATTGGTACCCTTCTTTTATAATTCATAACTTATTAAGTAATGCCAAGAGAGCTGGTCAAGTATTTTTCCGCAAGATATTTTCTGTTGGACCATGACAGCTAATCAAAGAGCTTTTCAGGACCACGACAGAAACTGCAACAGAAGAAAGATCAGAAAGAGAGCAGATAAACTCTATCACCTCGCTGCCTATGAACTTAGGATGTAAATCACTTGATTTAAAGCAGGGACGGAACCTGAGCCGAAGTCTGCTTTATCCCACAAATTTTCCTTCACCATCAAGTTATACAAAGTCACACTGTCTCTCTGGACCAGTGAATTTTTCATAAGAAGCAGAATAGCCCCAAGCAGAAGACAGACTCACTCTAAACTCAATAGCAAAGATACTGGCTTGATTTATGTCAAATTTAGGTTCAAGACGTATTTCTGTTATCAGTCAGGGAAAGGATCTCAGAAGGAGATGCATCCTTCATGTTTCTTCACAAGAGCCCCCTGAAATGTCACTTTAATTATGAGACAGTTTGAAAAGAAATTTTCAAAATGTATCATTTCTTATGAAACAAAAATGCAGGCATTTGATTGCACATGCTTACTCTCAGTCTCCCTCCTCAGGAAAGCAAACTTTTTGTGGGAATAGCTGAATACACCATGAGAAAGGAAAGAGTGGGAAGGTCAGTAGGACTGCAATGAGTTTGAAAGTGGAAAAAAACCCACATCACCCCCTTAATTAGGGTTGACATATGTTCAGATTTTTGCTTTCATGTTTTCTTTTTTGAGCTCAACTCGACTGGCTGAAAAGTGAGGACTACAAAATACATCAAGATTTACCATATGTGCCCTGGCCTCCAGTGCACTACATCTGTCAGAGATCTGACACATCAGAGACATCACGCTCACCATGCAAAGGCTACGTGGCCTATCAGCTACCATTTCCTTCCACAAATTCCCAGAAGAAACAATGGGAGCCCTACCCCACATCTTCTATTTTCCTACCACACAGAAATCCAAACCATATGCTACAGAAGTTTTCAGCAGAAGCAACAATTGCTGCTCTCCAGGAACAAATGTCAAACTGGTTTATTCTCCTGTGTTTGTATACAAGCATCTCACATAACATGTAAATAAACCACTGTGAACCTGAAAACTGCAGAGACCCTGGTGTAGACCCCTATACATATTGATGTACAGGATCCTTAGCACATCTTTCATCTCAGAATTAACCACAAAAGAAGAAATCTCTGGGCCTGAATCTCAATTCCCAGATAATGACTGAGTTTATAATCCCAGCCTAATAATTGTCAATTCACCCTCAGAACACCCTTAGCAGGTAGGAATTATCATCATCCTGATTTCAGATGTGAGAAAAAGATACTGAGAAGATGCTCATCTAGGTGAAGTACGAGTGTAGGCCAAGGCTCCTGAGCGTCACAGCAGCACCTGAATCACACCACCTTATCACTGTGAACTACAGACAAGGTTTCGCTTTAAAATCAATGAGACATCAAAACACAGCCTGTACATTTCTTTCCATCCAAAAAAAGCAACATTATTTCAATTTCCAATAAGAAAGAAAATGGTTTATTGGATTGTCCTTCCAGTATCAAAAAAACAACCCCAAAACCAACCCCACCTTTGCATACAAAAGTCATAGCCCTACAAAAGTCCACAGTGAAATACTCTCTGGCAGGCGGCACAACACAACAACTCATGACATCAAATTAACCCTGAGATGATGGCTGACAAAAAGGGGACTTGAAGTAAAAAGAATGCAATTATCCCAACGGGAGTTGCTCCAGGGCACCTGCATTAAACCCACTGCCAAAAGTATTTTGAACTCTCTAATGGCTACAAATGATAAGAAAAGCTGTGATGAGAGAAAGTCTGTGAGGCTACACCTGCAAAGTGAAGTATTTTTAAGAAAAATGCTTCAGATATAGAGACGGAAGCAATTAAAAGCTAAAAGAAAGATGTGTACCGCTGTCTTTGTTTTCACCCAAGCTGAACTTCCCCTGCAATTGAATCGCTGGCTCGCTGGGGCAGCCGGCTGACATCCTGAGCCACCAACAGGAAAAGCTTGTCTGGGAAATCAGCACAAACCTCAGGCCTGTTTGTTTGGAAACAAGCCCACACGTAAACACATTTACTCACACATACAGAGCAAGGTCTATGACCACAAACTAAGGGGAGCTGGTGATAAAGGACCAAAGATCTCAATGCCACCTTTGCCTGCTCAGATTGTCAGGAACCTGACATTCCTCAGAACCAGGAATGTCAGGTTCCCAGATCAGAAGGGAAGTCCTGAGCTGGGAAGACATACCCTCAATGGACCAGATGAGAGTAAGGAATATTCATATAAACTGGATGTACAGAAGTCCATGGGACCTCATGGGATGCACCTATGAGTGCTGCGGGAGTTGGCTAATATCATCACAAGGCGGCTTCCAATTGTCTTTGAAGGGTATAGCATTTCAGGGAGGCTCCCCAGGACTGGAGGAAAGCAAATGCCACTCCTAGCTTCAACAAGGGTAAGGAGGAGGATACTAGGAGCTACAGGCCAGTCAGGATCACCTTGATCCTTGGCAGGAAAGCAAAACTTCCTGGATCTCCAAAAATATGAAGGATAGAAAGGGGATTAGATTTAGCCCACACAGCCTTCTAAGATGAGACGACTGATTTGGTGGATGAGGAGTAAGTGATGGATGTTGTTTATCTCAATTTCAGCAAGGCTTTCAACAGTGTCTCCCCCAGTATCCTCACTGACAAACTGATGAAATACAGATTAGATCTGAAGACAGTAAGATGGACTGAAAATTGGCTGAACTGCTGGATTCAAAGGTTATGATCAGTGGTACAAAGTCCAGCTGGAGGCAGCTCGTTGTTGCTAGAGGTACCCCAAAGATCTGACACTATTCAAAATTAATGACCTAGATCATGGGACAGAGCGTATCCTCAGCAAGTTTGCAGAAGATACAAAACTGAGAATAATGATACACAACAGCCACAGCTCTTCTGGGCACTCTGTGCCAGGGCTCCACATCCTCACGGGCAAGAATTCCTTCATGATATCTAAATCTCCCCTCCTTCAGCTTAAAGCCATTCCCCCTTGTCCTGTCACTCCCTGCCCTTGCAACCAGTTTTCCTGTAGCCCCTTTAGGTACCAGCAGGCTGTTGTAAGGTCTTCTGGAGCCTTCTCTTCTCCAGGCTGAACAACCCCAACTCCCTCAGCCTGTCTTCCTAGCAGAGGTGCTCCAGCTCTCAAATCATCTTCATGGTCCTCCTCTGGACTCACTCCAACAGCTTCATGCCTTTCCTGTACTGGGGACCCCAGAGCTGGACGCAGCACTGCAGTGGGTGTCTCATCAGAGCAGAGGGGCAGAATCCCCTCCCTCGACCTGCTTTTGGTTCAGCCTTGGACATGGTTGGCTTGCTGGGCTGCAAGCACACATCACCAGGTCACGTTGAGCTTCTTGTCCAACATCCCCCAAAATCTTCTCCTCAGGACTGCTCTCAATCCATTGTCTTCCCAGCCTGTAGTTGTGCTTAGGATGTAATACCATAAAAAAACCTGAAAGACAACTTTGCAAAATCAGCCTGATTTTGTGTGAGATATTAATAAGATACCAATTTACAAAGATCCATTTGCATCATCATATGTTGCAGTCTGTAAAGACAAAAACAGTTAACCACCTGTAAGAATTTGCTTTGAAATACAGCAAACTGGGCACATGCCTGTAATTTAAAGTATATCTATAGTAGACTTAATAAAGTCTTGACAGAAAAAGCTCAAGATGACAAAATTACTCAAGAAAACACCATTATGAAGGTAATTTCTTGACTAGTAAGTAATGAAACTCTTGAGGATGTGACAGTTACTTCATAGAGCAGAAGTTAGTGAACATAACCACCTCTGCTTTGCAGGAGCCTTTGACCCCGAGTAAGCCCTACAACTTTCTGTCCCCTACCATAAAGACAGGGGACTCTTCATACTTTTCAACATTCTATCAGAAAAAAAATGGCACATCCTAGTATGCTCAGGAGTGAGGAATAAGAGGACAGAATATGCACAGAAGACACAACTAAACAATTTTTGAGAGCCTCCTGATTTTCAAGCGCTTAGTATTTAGCACTGTGATACCTCCAGGGAGGAGAGCTGCCCATAACTTTATAAGGAGGAAACAAAAGGAAGCGCTGGGATACTGCAGAGAAAAGACAGACGGACAGATTTACTTGACATGGTCTCAAGAAGCCCTGCAGGCTTCATCAGCTGTACTTGTAAGGCCTTTGAAGTGTAGCTGTTGCACAGCTTGTAAGTCCCTTCCTCGGGAGCTAGTGAGCTTGTGGTGTTATAAGCTACTTAAGCTCCTTAGTCTAGATCTAAGCAAACAGCTTGACGCACTTACAAGCTTCGCTCCCTCTTATTCTGAAGATGTTAAGCTGCTTAGCTTACTGTCTTCAACTTTCAAATTCCTACAACCAAATCCTACCATACACTGTGCATCCACCTTTATTAGCCCGATTCTCCCCTCCACTGAGGACTCTGAATGTCTTGAGCCAAGTCAACAGTAGAACAAAATGATCTTTTATAGGTTAGCCCTTCCAAAATCACAGCGAGTATCTGAATGCCTACTGCTTTGGCAATGACCACTCGGCATTTTCAGCATCCACAGATTTACTGTAAATCAAATATTTTATGTATTCGAATAAATATCTTTCCATCAATAAAATCCATTAAATATTTTGGCTATAATTTTAACACAAAAAAAAAAGTCTACACTGGCCTAACTGTTCTCACAGATGTGAGCTTTTGCTATTAAACTTTGATTCAGTAGAAACAGCAGAAGCTTTTGGAGGAAGGGCCACTTATACAGGAAAGAAGGTTCTCATGTAAATCAAGCTGGTACCAGACCACTGGCATTTACAATTAATAATGTTAGAGGAGAATCTTTAAACTAAGAGGTACATTAAGGCTGGCACAAATGGACTTGATACATTTTCTAGGGCTGAAATTATTGAAGCTTTGTATCTATAAATAAAAGATAGGACAGACATTAATAAATCTGGAAAAGAAACCACAAAGAAGAAATAATTCTATTTTAATCATAGCACGAAAAAATAAGCTACTGAGCCAAGCATGGAAGTGCTGCTGTCCTGATACCAGGAAACTGAAAAATAAGACAGAAAACCTTAAAATGTCTGGCTTTCAATGAGGATACTGACAGAAGCAGCATGCTAGTGAAAGGCAGATGATCATCGCATGCTGTAAAAGAACAGAACAAATTATATTGCGAAGACACAGGAGAACCACAGCCCTGAGTGTTGCCATACAGCAATGAAAACCTTAAATCAGAGCAGAGAAACAAGTTAATTGTACCAACTGTGACGTAACCCATACAGTTTGAATGCCGCATCAATATTGGGACCATACAGTGGACCACTTGCCCCAGAACGATGACAATGTCTAAGAGATCGGAGAGATTCTCAGGATGGTACCAATGAGATACTACAGTTGTCCCTATATGAGTCAGGGTAAACATCATACTCACATATATTTTATGATACATCTACTCAAGAACCCTAGAAGAGGAGCAACTCCTGACCTGTCTTACCTGAAGCAAAAAAACCCCACCACGCGGTTCAGAAAGTTAGTACTGAAGAACCCCATTGTAATAGTTACTGAGAAGTTACTATGAAGTATTTAGATACCTTGGTCCATGAAGAGCCAATCAAAATCAATAAATAAATGTTCCACAAGAGAAGTATACTGTTGAATGAAGTGGAATAACATAAAAGGGAGAAGCATATTGAAAAGAATATTAAAGGCAGCAGCCAAAAGCCTAAAATGTTCTTAACTAACATCAAGACTGTTCAAAGACAATGCACGAAGCAGCTCTTCATTTGGTAGGTGTTGCAACTCATAAGGTGTCAACAAGGGATGTTCAAGAACAAATCATACATTAGTCATACAAAAGTTGTGTACCAATCAAGTGCCAAGCTCTTAAAATGTTACCTGTGGAAAATATAACCTCTTGCTTAAAACTGCCTTAGCATCAGAGGCATGCTGGTGACAAATGTGATGTCAGGGATCAAAATGGGCTCCAGGTTGGACACTGGGGAGCTTTCGGTAACAAACCCACTCCCAGCTAATTGGGAGGAAGCCCTGCAAGCACAGATTCATTAGATACTTTGACAAATGTGATGTAACTCGGAAGTCCCAGTGCCATTTTTAAGGGAAAGTGCTGTGAAACAGATCTCAGAACAAGTCTCTTACTCTATTGTTTTACATAAGCATAAACATGGATTTCCAACAGGGTTTTTGTCTGGGTCCTTCGCCAAAGTTTCTTGTAGAATGAAGGCTGCCACAGGGCAAGAACAGAAGTGGTCTTATGAATGAATGGTCATTTTTTAGAGACATCAAGTCAATAGTAGGAGAAAGTGATTGGTTTTCACATTCACTGGTGAAAGGTGATTGCAAGTAATGTGGGAAAGGATGGAGAATGAGACAGTAAAGCCAACCCCAGGGGGTTCCACAGTTTTCTTATGACAGAGCTGGGATAAAAACACAATGGCAGATGAAATATAATGTTGATTGGTACAAAGTAACATACATGGAAAGAACAGACCTAAATTTGCACAGCCAACAGGCTCTGAAGTCTCATAACCTTGGAGTAAAAGATGGTGCATTTCCATAATTTCATGGAAATATCAAATGAATACTCAAAAGCTGAAAAAGCAAGTCCATTATTTTTTAATAAAACCAGCAACAGTATTATGCCACCTCCTAAAGAAAAGACCAGTCACTGTTTGAATTCTCATTGCGGTGCCAGTCCTACAACTCAAAAACAACATTAATCAAAATGGAACCAATACAGAGATGGACAACAAGGCTGATCAAAGGAGTGGGGCAGCTTCCAAGGAGACATAAGGAAGTCTTGATTACAATTCTTCAGCCAAGAAAAGAAATGGCTAAGGGGATACCAGAGGGAAGTCAGGAGAGTACAGGCAGTCAGGGAGATGGGTACATACAGAATTAACTATTCACTGTTTCTAATGGCACAAAAGCTACCCAGGAGCAAATGAAATTACCTGGTGACATGCACAAACCAAAAAACCAGATGTTTCTCACACAATGCATAGCTCAGCTGAAGTGCTCAGTGCTATGGGATACCATGGATGTCAAAATCCTACAAGCTTTTAAAACGGGATTAGTGAAATTCATAGGAAAAAATCTGTCAACAACTGCTAAATACACCTCAAGCTCAGGATATTGCTAAACCGCAGACTGGTGGAAGCTGAGGGGTTCTAACAGTTGCTCAAGCCTTGCTTGTGTATTAGAAACCAGCCACTGTCAAAGAAAGACTCTAGCTGATGTTGCTGGCCCTTTGGTCTGACTCAGGAAAGCCATTCTTACTTTCACCAACAGCAGCAAAACTATTTCAGCCCTGAGCACTCTTGAAAGAGCCTCCCCTTAATTCTCTGCCATTTTTGAATGAAAGTCTGCAAATCAGGTCAGAAGAGGTCCAAAAGATTTATTTCTCAACAGGGAAGACACATCTCTCACATTTTTCCTTTCCCTATCAGAAAATGCAAGAAAGTATTTTGCACTGAGTGCTTAAAAATTCATCATCAAGCAAACAAACAAGGCACCTTCAAATGCTGGAAACAGACCTTTGACAGAGCACTGGGACAGGCTGGCCAGGGGGTTGTGGAGTCTCCTTCTCTAGAGATATTCAAGACGCGTCTGGCCAACCTGTCCTAGGGACCTTGCTTTGGCAGGGGGGTTGGACTCAATGATCTCTGGAGGTCCCTTCCAACCCCTACAATTCTGTGATTGTACCAGCTTTAAGTTTCCAAGCATAGCCATTTTTCCTTGAATGTGTTTGTTTTAAAAGCTGTGAGAAGACAAAAAGTCTTACAACCCTAATTTATAATAATTCTGGAGATTGCAACAATCTTGACCTTTTTTTCCACATCCTTAATGTAATTTCAAATTAATCTTCTCTGTTTAACAAGAGTTATCAAATGCCACATAGCATGTAAACTACATCGCGATTGCTGAGAAAACATCTCTTTGCAGAAAATTATTTAAGCATGCATTTAAGTTTCATTGACCTCACAGGTACCTAAGCACTTTCTTGCATCAGGCATCTCTAATCCTGACAGCATCGAGAGTCAATGGGAGCTGAAAGCCCATCCTTCAACCCCCAAACTTTCAGTTCATAATATCTTACACAAAGGGTGGCTGGTCAAGATGCTGGTTTGCCTTTTTTCCACTGTCATGAAGGGCATAAGACAATACAGCTAAGAGAAAGTATTTTCTGTTTGTCAGAAGTAATTAACATGTCACTGACTTTCTGTAAAGCTCCAGAGCCATCTGGGAAAAGAGCAGTATGTCTCCACACCCGTTTGAGTGACAAGGTCAGAGCATCCCTCACTTCCTTGGTTGCATCTCCATCACTGACTCTGTTCATCATGCTGTAAATTAATCCGTAAAAATTTGGATACAGTACCTATCATAATTAGTTCTATCTGTCCAAACAAGGCAAAATGAGATGGGATGGCAGCTGAGGGATCCAATTGGCTCATGGCTGCAAAGTGACAGAACTAGGTCAATATACCAACTTTATTCAGAAGGAGAACATCACAAAATTAGCCTTGTCTTGTTACATTTCTGAGACAAGGTTTCAAGACCTTCAGTTACCAAGCGCCTGCTGATAAAGTGTTTTATGTTTACACTCCTCCCTGTGAACGTTTCGTTTTGTATACCACATTACTCTCACCTACCCTTATATAGACATTGTCCCATGTTAGTCTGCTGTGCACCTCAGCAAAGAGCAGTTCAGGAGGCTGCCATTAGATCCTCCTGAAGCCTCCCCTTCTCCAGGCTGAACAAACTCAGGGCAGGTCCTCCAGCCCCAAGCATCTTGGTGGTCCTCCACTGCACTTGGTCCAGCCCATCAACACATTTCTTGCATTAAGGGGCCACAAACTAGGCACAATACTCTAGATGTGATCTAACAGCTGCTGAATAAAGGACAGTAACTCACTTCCCTCAATTGCCTGGCTGTGCTCCTGTTGATACAGCCTGTATGCTGCCAGCCTTCCTTGCTACAAGGACACACTGCTGGCTCACTTTTAGCTAGACCTCCCACGTCCTTCTCAGCAGCTTCCCCCCCAGATTCTTAACAATGCAGGGAGTTCACGTACCCCAGGTGCAAGACTTGACATTTTTCCTTGTTGAATTTGATGAGGCTCCCGACAGACCTCTGTTTAGCGTGCAAGTTACATGATTTATTCGAGTCACAAGCATGAGCTTCTCATCATCACATCAGAGGATAAACCCAGAGATAGAGCTGAATGTGTAACACAGGATTAGGTGTACATTGGCTGAAGTAGTGTGATGCACAGCTCACCTCTTTGGCCTTTTCTCATTATATCATAAAACATTTCTCGGTGTTTTTATTCAGAGAGACTAACATGCTGAAGGTCTCTCCACTAATAGTTCTCTGTTCTGAGGAACTTGGCCCAAACCACATGTTCCTGTTCAAGAAATTTGTGCCAGGAATTGCTAAGCATATACTGGGACACAAATGACACAACTCAGTTTTCTTGCTGGCTGATGAAAAAATAAATCTAGGAACTTCAGAAACCACAGCATGCTTACACATCACTAGCATCACTGACATCAGCAAGCCAATGAGATGACAAGGTCTGTATTTAAATCTACTCAAAATAATTTGTTCAGACTGGAAATAAAGCCCATTTATAAAAAATACATATATTTTCTTCAAAAGGTGCTTCCTTAAACAGAGCTGGGATTGAAGGGGAAGGAAGCTTCACTGCTGCTGTCTGTGCAGAACCTGTGCTGCAACTAGAGAAGCAATCGCAATTTCCACCACTGTTGATCCTGCAAAAAGCATGTCTTCTCTTTCTTTGCCTTCTAAATCTCCTGTGAACTTACAGAGCAGACAGAAGGATTTTAGGGCTGGCTGACTGAAGTGACAATGTTGAGTGAAAGAATAAAAAAAAACTAGAACACACAGGTAAGTGTGAGGGTAGAGGCACCACCAAACACATGAGTGAACAGAGCGTGTGCATTTGTATTTACATAAACCCAAGGATACTTCCAAGTATGAGCCATGTGTGTCTCAAGGTAAAATAATGTCTGCCACTAAGATGAGAACAGCAAGACACCTATGTGACTTAAACACCAGCTTCAGGAGCTTTAAAGGCAGGCCTTTCACTAAAGAAAGTGTTCCAAAGTAACTACCCCAAGATTATTTATTAAAACTACTAATAAAAGTCATAAACTTGTATTTCCCTTTGAATCTAATACTAATGTATTAGACAACTGCTATGCTTGCAACCTAGAAGCACTCGGGCTCTTCATGCATGAGTGGTGCTAGGTCAGGAAGAGGTTAATGCATGGAAACACAAAATGGATTTGGCAGGAAGGAAGAGGAGCAAACAGTGCACTTCATCAGCTAAGAATATGACATTTCAGCACATGAGGATACTAAAGCATCAGCTATTTTCTTTCTAGGCAGCAAGGGAAGGGCACTACTAAGTGTTCCATAACTTGGTAAACTGAACAAGCATTACGATTTTCAGAAAACATGGAAGGGAATAAGGGAATCATTTCCAACACAGTGTGGGATTGGATAATCTGGTACCCACTAAGGATCTGGAAATGGCCTTTTTATCTCTCAGTTACAAAGCAATTTTAAACATGGTAGGAAATAAACTGTTATTCCCACCCTGTTCCGTAGCTGAACGACAACTCAAGACCCAAAGCGTCAATTTACCCTCTAGAATCTTTTTGTTGCTGTTCAATTTATTTTCCCTCCTATGTACTTCTGGTGTCACCTTACTGTTTAATATTGAAAGTTATTGGCTAAGGAAATGTCGATTCATGAAAGTGAGATTTTGCTATAATGTATTCATGTGAAAACAAATGAGTCTGTCCCATTACATGGTTCTTCCTCTTGCTCACATTTCCTTTCAGCCCTGATGGAATTTCAAATGGGGTGAGTGAATCCTACACAAATCCTGCAGGAAGTTTTCCTCAGTCGTAGGGAACAAACAAATCTGATTTCAGAGAAAAGCCTCATCCTTGGTGCAGTAAGAATTCTCTTTGGTGTGTAAAAGGGCAAAGACTGAAGTAGAATTGTCTGAAATTATGGAATCTGTTTACAGAATCACAGACTGGTTTGGGTTGGAAGGAACCTCAAAGCCCATCTAGTCCCACCCTCTGCCATGGGCAGGGACACCCTCCACTATCCCAGGTTGCCCAAACCCCCATACAACCTGGCCTTAAACACTGCCAGGCATTCAGGGGCAGCCACAGCTTTTCTGGGGAACATATGCCAGGGACTCACCACCCTCATCATAAAAAATTTCTTCCTAATATCTAATCTAAATCTCCTCTCCTCCAGTTTAAACCCCTTACCCCTTGTCCTGTTACTACACTCCCTGATAAACGGTCCTTCTCCATCTTTCTTGCAGCCCCTTTAGGTACAGGAAGGCCATCATAAGGTCTGCCCAGAGCCTTCTCTTCTCCAGGCTGACTGACATAGCTTTATCTAGCTTGTTTCCTATTCATACAGCACATCCTGCTCCATCGGTAAATATCTGTTGTGGCTACTTATCCTCACCATCCATACAGCTGTACTTCCACTGACATTGGGCTGGTTGCCTAGGCTGGGTCGCAGTCTACAGATCACTTCAGCCACCTGAAACCAGCCTGAATTGCAGGGAGAAACAATGAGAGCTCCTGCTGTGCAGCATGGTCAAACCTTAAAATTCAATACCAATCCATCTTTCCTCCACGCCCAAGATTCCAGGACTTCTCCCTACCTGATTCCAATTTAACTAGCATGCATTGAAAACAACCCACTCTTTGCTCTTCTGGGATGCAGAGGTCCTTGTTCTTTGCAGATTGCTGCAGTACCACACCACTCAATTCAGTTAAGCAAGGACAGTATTATGTCCCTGCAACATGGTCTTAGATTGCCAGAGGATCATTCTGGAATTCTAGTTATCCTCTGATCACAGCGTAGCAAAAAGACCCATAAATTTGAAAGAAGCACCAGAAAACATCTATGTAAGAGCATTTTCCAAAATCTTCAGAAGAGCAGCTCACGCAATGTCCACCTCAAATGGCAAGATGTCTCCTGCAAGGTCAAGATCTCTGCAACCCTGAAACTCTTCATCTACACACCACCGCTGCAAGGAGGCACCTGAGAGCCAACACCATCCTCGCCAAGAATCCCAGCATGACATACAGGAGGATTTTGAGCTACAATCGTCTCATTCTCAGTCCAGGCACAGAATAGGTATTCCGATGACCATGGAAATGGCATAGCACAAATAGACCACGCTGACAGACAAAAGTATTTCAGGGGGACATTCTGAAGGCGCATTCCAAGGATTTGTGCAATGATGGGCATGGAAGGAAAGCATCAAGAAAGGGAAGAAGCATTTTGCTTACTGTAGCAGCTATTGAGCACTGAAATGAGTGACAAAGCAACATGGCAAATACCATGAGGTTCTCATCATGACACAGAAGAGAGGGTTTTTTCAGTCATCGATTCCAGTAAAATACTACAGTCTCTTTCAGCGTCTTCTCAGAACCATTTGGAGAGATTCTGGGTGCAGGTTGATCCAGAACTCAGAGAAACTAAGAGAAGGAGGACAGAGAGAGAGGGAGCAGGGGAAAAGGACCGGTTCCCAATGTGTAGAATGGGCAGAAGTTTCTTCAGGCACAGGGTAAGAAGGCTGACACCCATGTCATCGAGCAAGCAGTGCTCAGTGTCTCGTCCTACCTCTGTCACCTGCTCACCCACAGAGATAAGCATCGCAAACACCTTAACCCCAACATTGGGATTCCACCTCCCAGACCCAACTGGCACTTTGAGTACACTCACTATGCCCATCACACTAGAGTAAAACACAACAGTAACGACCTCACAAGCCTTCATCACATCAACTCCAACAGTTACCCTGCCAGGAACAGGCTAAACATTGGCTGAAACCAAATCAGTTTTACTCACATGGATGATTATGAAGCTACTGGAGCTGTTTTACACTGGGAGAAATAAAACGTACATACAGTGAAACCAGAGCAACTGCTGTAAACATCAGCTGTTGCCACTGCTCTGTCAGCATCCTACTTGCACAGATTCCTCACTGAAATCCAGCAGTGCCTTCCAGAAGGTTGTAAAAGAGTTATGAGGTCTCATGTTTTTTCTTTACACCCTGCTGTAAATGCAGTGCAGCCAGAGCAGAGGCAGCTCATCCACTTGTGCTGGGCTCGTGCTTTCATACGACTAGAAATAAACTGAAGTGAGGAGCATGCTGAGCTGGAATATTTTATATGACTGTACTGGCAAGATAGGAACACTTCTGCATGGGGGGGGTCAAGAGGGCAGGCAAGTTCTTCCACAATATATGATGCTTCAGTTCTTCTAGTAGATGAAACAGGAGCTCTGGAGAACACCACAGAAGCCCTACCATCATCCATGCAGCACCCGGATGGATGCAGTGGCACAGGCACAAACCAGCCACTGCTCAAGAACGTGGCAGCACCACGCATGCCTGACTTGCCCAGTTCTGCAGTGGGCCATACCCTCAGTTATGGTGTCCCCTCTCTGCTTGTCACTGTCACAGGGTAGCTATGGCCAGCTCTGGAAGCTACTTTGCTTGATCTCACCTTCCTGAATGGCTTAAAAATGAAAAAGGAGCTTTTACACAGACAAGTACCTTGGGTAGTGCACAAAGCAGACAAACTCAAAGTTCAGGATACAGCACTTGACAAAAGGATAAACCAAAGGAATAAAACACAAACTTGGAATAGTTTATTCTGATGCCTGAATACATACTTCATTTATTTTGGATGTTTTTATCATATAGGGAGATACATCCCGTGTGTTTTCCTCACTAGCTACTAGTATTTAAAGTTAGCATGGCAGAAGCCACTGAACATTTATTCAGGTGAACTCATGTATGTAATGGAATTGCCTTTAGCAACTCTCCCTTGCTCCTGGGCCTCCTGTGAGTACACTACCCAACGTTTACATTTCTCTTTCTCTGGTGATCACAACTGGTCAGGATTTTAAAACTTTCAACTAGAAAACCTCGCAGCCTGCATGATACCCAAACAAAGAGGCAAAAGCAGCAAGAGGTTTACTGTACTACTGATATTTTCCGAGCTCTTATCGAGCAAAGCATTTAATCTAATGTATTTCATTTAATGAAGAGTCAGGAACTTGTACTGCAAATAACAGATCAGATATAATTGGAATTTGTTCCACACCACTAGCCTACGTATATCAATAAAAACAATAACCACATTGGATTTCAGGCTCACTTCATTTGCATTTCTTAATTTAGTGTTTAAGTAATTTAACAATAGTAATGATTTAATTCAAATTAAAATCTAAGGAAAATAAAACTATTTTAAAAAGCCATTAAAGATTTCATTAAGTTTCATCTAAATTAATATTAGCTTTCTTAGTATTTTCAGTAAATTATTTTTTTCTCTCACTGCTGAAACAAACATGAAGTTTCCTCTGTGCAGTCAAGCTTTAGACAAACCTTGTTAGATTTATCGGTATTATTTCAAGCAATTAATTAATATACATTACAGTTATTTAGAGAAAAAGCACAAAAACTGGCAGGAAAATGGATGAAGTTGTTTTTTAAAGCCCTGCATTCAACTTAGATAATTGTTCTTCGAGCCTTTTATGTGGCATCCTTAGGTTTACACTACCCATTAGATCCCATTTCCCATACATTTGTGGTATGTCTCCTAAGCATCAGGGGCACATGAGTTACCCAAGCCACAACAGTTCTACAAGACATTTTTCTGCATCTCCACACGCAGCAGTCACTTGCACACGAGCGACTACTCAGACAAAAGATTTCATTCCAGTTATACTGCAGTTATAGCAACTAAAAGGTTTCTGTAAGTCTCCAATCTTGCCTCCCATCCTCTAAATGATACATAAAAGTGACTTGTGTGCTACGGGCATTACTACTTATGTATAGCCAGGAAGGATGTACGGAGGAGGGAGATGCAAGATGTCAAACTGAGGCCTCTCTAAACTGGAACTGCTCACACCATCAATCTAGTCCCTTGGTTAAAATGAAACACAGCTAAATGGCCAGGCCTCTGAGGAGCTATCTTGCTCAATTTCAAATGCATAACAAGGGTTGGAAATTAGGGTTATAGACCTGCACTCTCCTGGTTCTCATGATTAACCCTTATTCATGCAAATGGCAACACTGAAATCAACAGGAATGCCCTTGCAGTGATTACACTCACAAGTAACAGTCCAGATTACATTTAAAATTTGCATTGACCTGTATCACAGCTCATAGCAGCTGCTACAGGTGAAAGAACTTATTAATACCTTTAAGAAATGACTATCAAAAAGGGAACTTAAAGCACAAAAATAAACAAGAACCTCCAGGTCCTGAGTACCTGCAATTTACTTGAAAATACTATTCCACCTTCTCAAAGAGATATTCCAGAGGTTTCTTATTCTAGTGTCAGTGATGGCTTCAGATGTTCACCCGAATTTCGGTGGATTCCTAGCTTTTATGTTCACAGACAAAATTAGGTATGAAATACAAGCCTTTCTATCAGACTCTCTGCAGCACAAGTGTTCACTTGCAGGTAAACTTAAGTCATTTAACTAGAAGTGCACTTAATTTGAAGAGATTACTCAAACAGCTCTCCACTTGTACATTTGTATTACCATTATAATTAGAACCACTTCAAAACAATAAAAAGTTCATTTTTGACCAGAATAAACAGACAGAAAAAAAGATCAAGTGCACATTGAGTGAAGAGGGTGAACGCTTCTGAAAAATACCCTTTAAAACCCCTCCAGCTCTGTGACCAGTGACCACCTTCCTTCCAATGCTACTCACAGCACTGCTGCTAGACAGCATAATATATGACATTCTTTTCTGTGGTTTTGTATGTTTTAGGATGGCTGCTGAGAGGACTGTGATACTTTGCCGATCCCTAACAATGTTGAGTGCCCTCCAGCCTTCCAGAACTGCTTCTTGAGATGCATACATGGAAATTGCTACCTACAGACAAATATTGACATTTATCTGTTCAGTAACAGGTACCAGCAATGGAGAGGGAAAAAACTGAGTGACCCATTCTTGGAAACACAGAGGAGGCAGCTGAGGATGTGCTGGAGTAGAGCCTCCCCCCCGAAGCCTTCCTTCAGCACATGGATACCTCTAGGATCCAAAGCCAGCTACCAACAAAGCCCATATTTGAAACGTAACAAAAATTACCATAATCTGTTGAAAAGAAGACATGAGAACCCCCTAAAGATGCTGCTAGCAACAAGGGGGTACATTGCCTTGGTATGCGAGTACACTAGAACTCTGGTTACAAACATTAGTCTAAGGAAATCAAATACATGCCCAAGTCAGTTCATCTGTTGTCCAAAATAATACTGGCACTTGATACTGCTTCAATAATCACAGAATGTTAGGGGCTGGAAGTGACCTGCATAGAAAGATCATCTAGTCCAACTCCCCTGCCTGAGCAGGATCAATGTACATTCAGTAATGACTATCTTGTTTGGTATTGTTACCTTTGTTAATATTTTTGCTATGTAAAAATAAATGATTCAATATTATGTGTTTCTGCACATGAAACAGCCTCACATGGAGATTTTCAGAGCATCCAGCTCATTGAAATTCCTACGTAGCCATTCCTTTCACTTTGGTAGTACTTCAAAAGTGGAAATACAGAAAGGTCTTAGGTTTTAGAAAGACGCTAGCTAATTTCTACAAACAGTCATTTAATTTAACTTTCACCCACTAGAACTTCTTAATACTTGTAATAGTTATGCATTTCAGAGGAATCAATGGACACATAGGCACACCAGAGGTGAAAGATTAAGTTATTCTTTAACGTTTCAGATAAAGACTGACAAGTGCAGTTATCTGCAGCAGAGGTATCCCCTAGAGAACTATTTCACTATCAAAAATAAAACTATTGTGAACCCACCCTTTGCTGGTATATCTACTTCTAGTTTTTATTTCAAATTTCCAGTTTTCAGAACTTTCTTGCAATTTCTTATTAAGCTTCAAATATTGTCAAATGGAAAGCAAATACTTAAACCCAACAGAAGTGGCAGAGACGTGGCCATTTCTAAGGTCAACTCTCTACCTGCATAGTAACTGATGTACGATGCTCAGCAGGTACTTCTGAGTTCAGTTTGGCCTTAAGTCTGCCTGATGCTGTCCAATCACTGCAAGTGCAGCTGGAAAAACACAATTCAGATTCAAGGACATTCTTTCTTTGTCTTCTTTCACCCATTCTTTAGGTTTTCCAACTAGGAAAAGTATAGCGTTGATGAGCTGAAGGCCACCGTAAGGGACTCTCAAGTCCAGACTTTGAACATCAAAGACAGAAATTATATCACTGCCCAGAAGCTAGGACAGGAATTTCATGTCACCTACCACATCATTAAGGGTCTTTAACCCCACTCTTCCACACATCTGATTTTTCAACTTCAGTCAGTCCTGTCACTGATCACAAATTTCAGCCTCCCAGTAGGAAACAAAGACAGAACTTTAGAAGTACTTACTGCACTCGAAGTTTATTCTTCATGAACTTTCCATCCTTTGCCACCCTTTACACTTGGATTAAACTGACGTTGTGAAAGCCTTGGGGCTGCAACCTGTCTTCTTACGTGCAGCATACATACCTTTGCTACTGCACAAATTAGACACATCACACAGAGGGTAAATAACATTATAGTTTAAAGGAGGAAGAAGAATAATCTTCCTGTGAGTTCTTGAAAACCATAGGCCAAAACCAAGAAAAAAGCTGCCCAAGTTAACTCCTTCCTGTCTAAAGTGAATTATGCAAACAGGCTGCAAAATTCCACTTGTCTACAGATGTGTGAGCTTTTACTTTGTTTTTACTTAAACAAGAAATGTGGAGGGTGGTTGGGTTTTCTTAAATCACCTGAATAAGCACTGAGTAGCTGAGTAGCTGTCCTCTAAAAGTCAAAGCCTGGATGGAAGCGAAGTTTTAGCTACCTAAAATTGTTTTAAAAACTTAGGCATTACTTTTTTAAACCAAGGCAAATCCTTCTTGCCTCATCTCATGCAGTAAATACAATCACGGCTAAAAATCACTGTATGCGCAGGCAAATAGGTAGGGAAAGAGTGACTTATCTAGTAGAGCCACTCTTAACACTGAAAAACCTCGAGTGTGGGATGATGCAGCTGAAAACACTGAGTGCTCAGAACTGACGTGTAATGGGAGATGTGTAAGAGAAGCCAAATCACCTTAAACCAGAAAAAAAAGGGAAGACAGCCAGAGGGACTAGGGAATCCTGGGAGAGCTGATTAGAGTTTGCTAACAAGCCTGTCACACTTAAGCAACAAAAATGAAAAAAATACAGAAAGACACAGGAAGAAAGATTTAAAATAATAAATATGTAACATTTGACTGTCAACTAAGGTAAATGTAGTATTTCACAAGCAGAATGATCATCAAATAGGGCATCGTTTACAGTGATACCAGCAGCCACTGTTGGTATAAATGATTAATGCAAAGCAACGTATAAATAGCTGTGAATCAGATGAGCTTCCTAGCAATGGCATTGCTTACAGATTCCCACATGCCTGAGACAGAATGGGCCATGCTGATGCTTTGAACTCACCCTTCTATAACATAAATGATCTTTTTGGACCCAACCAGCTGTGTTTAGGGGAAAAAGATTGTCTCCTCCTTAAAACTCTGAGTGCCAAATAACTCACTACAGCATCGTCAGTGTCTGCACTGTCAGATTACAGTTTCTGTTAAAAACCTGCACCTTGTCATTTGAGGTTTGCCTACCTTCAACTTCCAGTTATTGAACCGTAATGTTTCTGCCGTAAGGCTCAAGAGTCCTGCACTATCAAGTTTCCTTCCCCCAAGAAGGTACTTACAGACTGTAATCATGTCATTCCCTTGCAAGTCTAAATGGATTTTGAACTATAGATCAGGCCCAAACAAGCGATAAAAGGAGATTTATCAGATAACCCAACTGATCTCCATGTTTCTAGAGATCCACGAAGCTCTAACAAAACCAGCAGCTGACAGCTTGACTTTTTCTGAATACTGCTTTAACAGTACATCCACTGAGAGAGTCATAAACAATCTCTCCTCACATCAGGGCACAGGAATTGAACCATTTACATACTTGGTCTTTTGCTGACCAAACATTAAAAGCGATTGTTCCAACAACGACAACATTTTATCATTGTGTCAGGAAAGAAAGATGGATAGCACCCCTTCCAATCTTTTTTTATTAACTCTTCAGATTTTCTGTCTTCATTGCGTTTCCTGTATATCTGTAACAACAATAAAACAAAATAAAAGCAAGACAATAGACACCGCATGAAAAATTCTAGAGCACGTAAGCAGCTTCCTTATAGCACATTAGGTCATTTCCTTCAGAGATACTTTATCTAACCCTCTTAAAAATTAGCTGAACTAATACTGTACTCTCCTGAGCCAAGTAATAATAAAAAGCCCTTTTTGTAAAATACTTGGTCAGGGAATTGGTAGCGAGCTAACCAACCTTTCACTCCAGATCACTGGCTTAAAACCAAGCCTTGCTTGATCGTGCCTAGAAGGCTCTGCTACGTGAGAAAAGTCTGATGCTCCGTGGGAAATAAGAGGGGATACAGTCAAGTTCTTGGCAAGGTATCGCCCGTCTCACACTGGCACTCTTATCAGCCAGAAGTTTCATCAAAAAACACAAATATCCTCTGCAGCAGAATCACTTGCTTATCTGGGAGGAAGATCCTGCCTTTGATGAATTTGGAAGTACTTCTTGAGGTGACACTCCTCCTTCAAAAAATACAGGCCAAGATCTAACGGCAAGGGTGGTATTTATGGTCTGTTTGTACCGCATGCTGTTCTGCCCAATCCCTATTCATATATGTTTCAGTCTGACCTTACTGCTACTCACTATTATTCTGCACAGAGGACTTCAACCTCCTATCAAGGGCACTGGCTTCTAATTATTTTTAAGCTGTTTTCACTCACTTGTTCAAGCACAAGGCCTCTAACCAGGCCGTCACCCTCGTGCCGCTGAAACACCATCAGTGCTCTTAGCAGCAAACAGCAAGAGACAAGCACAAAGCCAACACAACATTTCAGTATTGATTTCTCTAAGAAATTTAAATCCCACAGGGCATAAGCATCAATTTAATCTGTATGCAACTACAAAATGATCTCAGTCACCATGTTCCTCATTTCAGTCAAAACACTGCTACAATTGGGGTAGAAACACACTCCACGATGAAGACAAAAGCGATCGATGGAACAAGTACCCCAACATTCCTGGTACATCCTAAGAGGTTTGGAGACCACTATCATAGAAGCCAGTCAGTCAAAGACCACCACCAGCAGAAAAACCTGTCTCACAGTTGATGTAAAGCCATCCCTGGAGCGTCCCAATGACCAGTGCCACCTCACCTTTCCAAACCAGAGAGCCACCTCATCCTCCAGCCGACCAACACTTCCCCGTGAAGTGACAGCCTCATGTTTTGCCTTCAGGTTTCTGTGCTTCTGCACGACAATAAAAATGATGACACCCAACCACTCCATGTTATACTAATTGGTATTTTCTGAGCTCCCCTCGCTCCATCAGACTGCCTTCCCTGTGGACAAAGAGCCACACCTTAACCACATTCAACCTGCTGAAAAAAACATCATGTGAAACCACCACCCGAAGCAAAAGGAGATTTGGCACCCTGGAGTTTGCCATCATGTCATCTCAGACCAAGTTCTTCAGGAAACACAAGTTCCCCCTCTAACCACTAAGAGGTCAGGCCCAGCATGCTCTGGCCTTTCCCATTTTCCCTACCACCACAGGACTGGCTGCTCTTTTGTTTAAGAAAGCATCCCGTTGTATATCCAATCAGGACAGACTTTCACCCACTCAAAACACTGGTAACATGTAGCACTTATGGAAAAAAAAAACTGGCTTGTTCGTACACCAGTGCAAAGCCACGGGCATGGTGTGTCACCCCTGGCAGCACCTAAGAACTGAGTAGTCAGCAGCCTTCAGGGCACCAGTATTATTTCAAGTGATAGATTTACGTACGTAAGAAACCGTAAATTACATAATATACACAGACACAGGATTTTATGGACAGAGTTTGTGCTTGTAAAATGTGGCACCTTCCATCTATCTCCCCCTGCTGATGACAGTTAGGTGGCAGAATCAGATTCCTAAAGGTATAAATGTGACACCAGCAGCACATCGGGCAACTGGAGTACTATGAACTCACTGACAGGCACAAGAACACGAAGGCAGAAAGCCCTATTCCAAGCTAAATGGCCTCAACACAGACCCCAGCCCAGATAATAGGCACAAGATTTATTAGTCGCTGCTGTAGTCCCACAAAAGCTTGTTTAGCAAAACCCTAGTAGGACATATCTAACCCAGTATGTATAGATTTAACGTTCATATTACCACTGACATGAAGGTTTCTACACTGTAGACCAGCACATCATTAAACTATCTATTTACTATATACATAATCAACACCAGAACTCCTGCCTGTGGGCTGTTTTCCTTTAGCATACATAAGAAACATCATGGCAATATTTACTCCAGGGGTGTAGATTTTGCTCCAAAGAATAATCAGTTTTGTGGATCTTTACCAGGACAGCTTCACTAGGTCCAAGCAAGGATCATCATCACATTCTCCAACCAGCTTCAACATGAATTTTAGGATTGCTTGATCAGGAATAGAAGCAACTCTGAAGTGATCATCAAGATTATTAAAGTATAACCTGACAGATCAGTCTGAGCCACTGACAGCTTTATAGCTGCTGTGATCACCTGTGTCACTGAGCTGCAGACACTGTCGTTTCTCTATATAGTTACCATGGGTTTGACTTCAGAGTCCTTAAACTACACAGAAGCAGGTCTGAGTGACTAGCCTCTCATCTCCAGTTGTGAGTTTAGCTTTCAAAAGGGGATGGTTGCAAGCAGAAAAAGGAAGTGAGAAAACAGAAGGTGTTTATGATATAATCAACATCCAGGAAAATAAAGGCAGAACAGCAAACCTTCACCTTATCTACATGAATCTCTGAATCAGAGGATGTAAACAACAGGGACAGACCAAACTTCACTTGTTTGTTTCTAGATCACAACGCTCCATCCACCCCTTAAGCACATAAGCAAAACAGGATACAGGGTGTTACTGAATGATTTCCCCTGAAATCTGATTGAGAGAGATTAGAGCAATTAGAACAGAGTGACACACACTTTTAAAACCCTTAAATCATGATTAATGTAAGCTTTAACTTTTCTCCTAAGGATCATCTGGTGACTCTGCCATTTTCCAAACAAGGCTGAAACACACATCCCAGCCTCAAAGGATCATGAGAGAGAATCCCCTGCCCTCTACCGGCACATAAGCCGTGCTGAAACCTGTGCACATGCCCACAGGCAAGCACAAACAGCACCTAAAGAGCTGCTTTAAGGGCTTTTTTTTTTTTATAAACTATTATTTGTAATTTATGTAAGATCTATAATGTACCAGACACATCAAACTGGGAACAAAACCCCCACGCGTGGAACGCTCTTTCAGCATCATTGCACACCTGCCTGCAGAGCCAGCTAGACCACGGATTCAAAACACTGCTCCTAGCAAGATAATATATTCATTAACTGAAAGCAAATTCTAAGGGATTATCTAACGTTTGTCATGTTCACACTGCATAACCAAGAACTCTACATGACAGATTTTTATTTATTTATTTCTACAAAATTCTCTTCCACAGGTGCTGCTGCTTTTCTTTCTCCATTCAGCCAGACTGCATTTGGCCCAGGAACAGGGGCAGGTTCATGACTCTGCCAAAACAATTTTCCAGCACCTTGGTGCCAGAGCTCAGGAAATTCTTAGCCAGGTTTCCGACTCATTTGCACCACAGAGATGGCACCACACAAACCTCAGGACATCAGGGCAAAGCATTTGTTGTGACTGACCATGTCACTTCAATTTCTGTTACAGATCAATTTAATAGATGTCATCATATAACTTTCCAGATCTTTTGAGCAGTTATTACTGTATCCTCCCACTGGTGTAAACAACAACAACAAAAGCCAAGATCCACACTGCTGGGATTATATTTCTGAATGTAAATCAACTTGATTCCTGGAAAAAATCAAAGTAAATTCCCCACGTAGACAAGGCCTAAAAGGAATTGAATAAACACAAGGGTCCTGACTATGTATTTCATCCAAAAGATAAATAAGCTTTTAAATCACATTAAAAACAGCATGAAAAACAGCAGCTATTAAACAAGAGTAAGGCTAAAATACCAGAGTAATTCCCACAAAGCTCATCCATATGCTGAAACACATTTGGAACACACCCTGTTTTCAGAGCTGTCACACAACAAATACAGATGTAAGCCTGCCATCACCACACAAATAACAGAGTATGACATTTAAATAATACCACTAAGGAAAAGTGGGAGATGCATACAGCCTACACGATGTACACCAGTTCTTTTTTTTAAAGCAGCTCATCTGTTAGTTACCAAATAACTAAAAGACCCTTGGGATGCAACAAAACAAAAGCATACAAGGTTCCAAGGAATCAGCAGGAGCACAATGCAATCACACCCTTCTCCTTTTTACTCTAGACATCTAAGACAAAAAAAAGAAGAAAAAAAGGGGTTTTAAAGCTGATTAAGCCACAACCCAAAAATAGTTAGGTTTTGGGCTATCCTACTTAATCTAAAATTACAGAAAATTTCTACCTGTTTCTGTGTCAGAGTTGTCTGGTATCTTACATAGTTCTTCTCATACTCTTGTGTTTTTCTAACTCTTGACATGTAGAGAGTACAAAAGTATCCTCTTCAGCCAAGAGCTTTCTAGGCTATTTAAGTCAAGCTTTTGGTGTAGCAGAATCTAAGAATGAAGGATAAACAGGTATTTTAAATACGAACTGTGTGGATCTCTGCCTGCCTCCATAAGTAAACTCTCCAAATAAATACAGTTTCAAGTATATAAGAAAACATGTAACAGGGAAACCTTTACAATGTAAATTTATGAGGTGGTGTAACCCATCCTTGTGATTTGCTCCAGCATCTCAGTATTTTCTCAAGTTTCAGTTCCTGGAGTTCTCTCTTAAAAGTAAATAAAAATAAATATATGCTGTCCTTTGTGATTATGGATAAAAGCCTGGAGGTAAGAGTCAAGCAATGGCTTGTAAAGGAGGAGCAGGAGGTCAGCATCAGCTTGGAGAGGAGGAGGTTGGGATGTAGATAAATATAAATTTTTAAAAATAAAACATTGGTTAAAAACCCTTAAGGTGAGTTACTGCAGTAGTTTTTAAGATGCCACTGGCTGATACACTGACAGAAAACGCCAGTAAAATGTCTCACCAACTTGCCTGTATCCTCTTTGCAAAATTGCACAGCCAGTAATGATCTGATCCCACTTCTCTGGGTAAAATACCGGCTGATTTTTTGTTCCAGTGTACTAAAAACTGTATGTATTTTAAATTCTAGCAAGCAGGATCTCTTGCTTTCATAATCACAAGACAGGGTAAGGACTTCAGCTTTATTAACAGAAAGCTAAGGCAAAGAGGTGAGCGACCAGCTTATGACAGACCCAGGAACTGAACGCAGATTTCTGGGTTTTTTGTGCTTTAGGCAGAGGGCTGGTCTTCTTTTCACTTAACAAGCTATCAGAGCACAAACTCTTATTTAAAAATTGACAATGCAGCTCAGTAACAATGAAACAGCAAGAATACTTGAAAAATAAGTCATCTTAAAGTTAAACCATTGGTCCTTCTAAAGTTAATATCTCCAAAAAACTTGTTCCAAACACAGTATCAAAAATTGTTCCAGGAGGCTAATTTAGATTTCATACTGGTTTCTGTATCCATCAGGCAGGACAAGAATCACAGTACTGACCTTACTGTCGGGAGTCCTATCTTTCTCTTTGATCTCTAGTGCCATTAGTTCCACAGCCTTTTTGTCATACTTACTGACTTTATATCCCAGCTTTTCAGCATGAATCCTCTTGGCCATGAACTGCCCTTCAATCAACGCTCGGATTTCCACCTCCTTTGGAAAGTCAGAAACCTGTATCAAAGAGGGAATGCATTAAGTTAACAAGCACCTTACACATACACAATGCCAAGCTGGAGACTGGTTAAATACACAAGACAGGTTTGTAGTCGATCAGCCCTGCTTTCACCCTCAAGCCTGCTTTCAACTAGGCTCAGTTCTTCACTCGTACACACCAGATGGACCTAAAGACTCATAACAGGGAACATAACCCATAACCTCAGCACTGGTGGCAAACATGTCAAACTTGAAATCAATGCAGGATGAGAAGAGGTTCTACTGCAAGTTGTAAACTCTTCTCTGGGCATTTCCCAGCACCAAAGGCAGCTTAAGAATCAATATCTCAAAAATATAAAATTAAAGCAAGTAGATAAATACTCAGATGCATTAAACAGTATCCCAAGTTTAAATCTGTCTGCACAAAAGTGAAACCACATAACCTTTCCATTAATTTATTTTGCTTCAATATATAACATCTTTCTGTCCTTTTGGCAATCAAAGTATGAGAAAGGCAGCAGAAGTAGGAAAATATTGAACTACAAACCAAGAACCTTTCACAAAGAGTTTTCCCATGCACAATAAGCGCCCACAACTTGTCTAACAGCTCGAAGTGATTAAGCATTCGTTTAAACAGCAAACATTTAAGAGACTAGTGCTACACTGCAAACACAAGATAGTATCAATCCCTGTTCACCTAGGTGAGGTCTCATCGACTGGGAGTCATGATTGATCAAAGACATCTCTTGAGTTTCAGTACCACCCAGAAAGCCAGACATTTAAACAACATCCACTCCTCAGAAGAAAAAACAGATACAAAGAACTTTCCTTTCCATAAGATAATTTCCATTTCAATTCCACCTCGATTTGAGCCTGTGTTTACTTACATGCCACTACATAGCTTGTGGGTTACTCCAAGACCTCCAAGACATGCAAGACAGCAAAACGAGGTCTTTACTTTACATACACATTTAGAGCAAGATAAAAGACAAAATATTATAGACCAAAGTTTCAACACATCCTTATCTGTGTGTCTGAAACTTAGAAGATGAGGACTAAGTCATGTAAGTTTACTAAGCCCTCAGTAAGCTTAGAAGTTAATCCTGTTTCAGGAACAGTGTTGGTTTCAGTAAATCCACATTTTCCAGTAAAGGAAATATTTCCTCAAAAAAATACCATACAAGTTCTATTTCAGACTTTGCACTGTAGATATTCTCAAGCTACAGACCAAATACTTCCTTACGAAAATCATCCCAGCGACTTGCATCAGTAAATGAAACTTGAAAGCAAGTATCTCCAACAAAACAAACAAAAAACAGAAAAGGGAAAAGAAAAAGAAAAAAGGAAAAAAGATACTGGCAAAGATTTCAAGTCTTGACAGTAGTACTTCAAGGTTTGAGACGTTAACTAGATTATTACTACCTTTTGGTTGTCCCTGTTGAATCTGTGAATCCCAACTGCTTCAGGAGTAATTTCCATCACATCAAAGTAGAAACCTACATCAAGGAACATTAAAGCACATCATGTTTGCTCCTAGCCCAAAGTCGGAATCTTATTTCAGCACACAGCTAAAATGAAAATAACTGTTTATTATGTATTTGGGAAGACATTTGAGTCACCACACAGCCCGTTCATCAACTAATTTCAGTCCTCACATTTATCAAATTTAACTACTTTCAGTTTACAAAAATGTGGATCTTAAACACATCCATCCAAACAATGTAATAAGCCTACAAAAGAGCACATGTCCACCAAAACACACACACACACACACACACACGCAGGTAACACAGGTAATATACAACACAGCCTGGAAATTGTTTTGGTAGGTCACATGCAAGAGTGAGAGGAAGACTAACAAACAAATAAGAAAAAAATTAGTAAGAGAGGTACAGGAATACTGGAAGACTTCATGCACTGGAATAGATTTCATGAACTTATTAAAGAACATCAGATCGATTAAGTCATGAAGCAGAGCTGGTCTCTGAATAGTTTGGATGAGAACTGAAGAAATGCAGTAATGCTTTGCAGACAGCTAGACAAAAAGTGTCAAAAAGATTTCTTTTGTAATTGATGGCAAGAAGGGTTGGTCAG
This sequence comes from Zapornia atra, assembly GCA_013400835.1. Classification (NCBI taxonomy): domain Eukaryota; kingdom Metazoa; phylum Chordata; class Aves; order Gruiformes; family Rallidae; genus Zapornia; species Zapornia atra. The sequence goes on along the minus strand of VZTU01002286.1, from coordinate 29,529 downwards.
AAAAGACACTCAGGAAAGGAGAAGAAGAAAGAAAATGAGGACAGAAAAGCTGAACAGAACAGCTTAGATATTAAGAAGTTTCTAAAGTTCAGGCCTTGGAACAAGACTATGCTGCCCCAGCCCTATGGCTATTAGCAAAAAAACCCCACCAAAACCCAAAACCAACCCAAAAATAGTACTGTTCTTTAGCACCCACCGCCTTTTTGGTTAAACATTCTGCAAAGCTGTCAGTAAGCAAGTTTCTGGGTTAGAGACCTTGCAGGTCCTGCAAGGGGATGTATATCCCAGAATTTCCTCTCTGACCCTGCTGCCACTTTGAATCTGGCAGATGAGGGCTTCAAGTAAACTTGCTGGGCTTATTAGCCCTCTTGGGACCCTCACCTGCCCATTCCTCCTCCTTTGCTACCCCTTACTCTCCTTGTCCCAACCTCACCCTAGCAGCTGCCTCTCCCCACTTCTCCCAAACCTCCACAGGTGCATCTTCTCATATAACAGGGAGAGCAGAGAACAAGTGATGATAGGGAGGGTGCCTAACAAGTTACTGCTTTGTTCTGCTTCCCTCAGGATCTCAGATTACGGAGATCATTGTATTGTTATAGCCAGAGGTTATCCAAGCATACAGATTACTGAAGATGACTCTCACAAAACACCCATTTCATAGGGGATTGGGATATCCAAGTGGATATGCTGTAATACAAATTTTAAAACATTAAGGCAGTGTCTTGGCATCCCCACACATAATGTGGGGGAAAAACACGGATGAAAGGCCTGTGTGCTACACACTGGGGAATACACAGGAAACCCAGACACCATTTGATGTTACTCTTTTGTTCACATGCACTGGACCAGAGTCTAGGGTAATGTTCAGAGATCAAAACCACTGAAGATTGAGATAGTACGGAGATCCTTAATGCACTTAATTTTGAGTCTTCAGCAAAAAGAAACAAACTTGAATTAAAGCCTCCTTCAGAAATCCAAAGAATCCCACAATGTTAGCTGTTAGAAGGGACCTCAGAGTTAGGTATTAGAAGGGACCTCAGAAAAGATCATCTAGTCCAACTCCCCTGCCAGAGCAGACTAAATCACACAGGAACACAACCAGGGGGGTTTGAATGTCTCCAGAGAAGGAGACTCCGCAGCCTCTCTGGGCAGCCTGTCCCAGGGCTCTGTCACCCTCACAGTGAAAATGTTCCTCCTTACATTCACATGGAAATTCCTCTGCTCCAGCTTGCACCCATAGCCCCTTGTCCTATTGCTGGCCATTGCTGAGAAGAACCTGGCTCTGTCCTCCTGACTCTCACCCTTTACATATTTATAAAAATTAATAAGGTCACCCCTCAGTCTCCTCCAAGCTAAAGAGGCCCAGCTCCCTCAGCCTCTCCTCATAAGGAAGGTGTTCCACTCCTTGCATCATCTTGGTGGCCCTGCGCTGGACTCTTTCAAGGAGTTCTATGTCCTTCTTGAGCTGAGGGTCCCAGAACTGGACACAGTATTCCAGGTATGGTCTCATCAGGGCAGAGTATAGGGGTAGAAGAACCTCTCTTGACCTACTAACCACCCCCCTTCTAATACACCCCAGGATGCCATTGGCCTTCTTAGCCACAAGGGCACATTGCTGGCTCATGGTCATCCTACTGTGCCCAGGACCCCCAGGTCCCTTTCCCCTAGGGAAATTACTAGGTTTAAACATCAGACAGCTACTACCAGCCTTTCAATAACCAAAAGAGCTCCATAATTTTCTTATTTAGCAAATAATTAAGAAAAATACTATCATGACACTTAGCCTGCTAGCTACATTTCTATGTACACATTAGGAACCTCCCCTGCTCTAGTTAACTTCATTCTTGGCCTTTACCATGAGCCAAGTAGAAAGCAAGTACAACTCCCACAAACCAATGTGTCTAAGCAAACCCTGGAGCTTCCAGCCCTGCTAAGGCTCCTACCCAAGTTTCCATTGTTTCCAGCAACCGTTGATGATAAGGCTTTGGAGAATTCATCCCAGGAGCCTGAAGCACAGTGATCTCTGATTCTCTCTCTCATCAGAGAGCCGTTCTTAAAACTGAAACACACAAATATACCATATGCATTATCCAAAACACTTGGCTTTAGGTTTTTAAAGCTATTTGTTGCTTTGCTCAATATTATTCTATCAGCTGAATCCAGCTGGGGAAGCTAAAAGATACGATCACTTCATTATGGAAAGAGATGGAGAGGGAAAAAGCTAGATAAGAGAAAAACAAGTACTACAGGACCTGTTGAGAAACACAGTGCAGAGATACTGGGATACATTTCTCCAAAGAGTCAGCTGAGACCTGGTCTGGCAGGCCATGCCAAACCCAGTCTACCTCTGAACAGCTAAAACATCTCCTCAGGAAGGGAACTGCAACCTGCTGGCTGATTTACTACAGTCTCCTGGAGCAAAAAGCACCAGAGAACACATGGTATGCACTGATGGAGCAGCAGGAGCTCCAATCATGCTGGCCCTGGTGAAGGTCCTGTAGAGCTGCATTTCTGCACTGAGTCAGAGAGTCTGGTTGGACCCAGAAGCTGAGGCAAGAATCTAATTTTGGACTATCTACAGCTGAACCTAGGAACTGCTTTAGAAAGATTTTGTGCTGTGGGTGCGGAGGTAGGTCTATTACATGTTGTCAGAAGACACAGCACTAAAAAGCTCACTCTGAGATAACTCTACAAGGAGTAGCAAGAGTGTCCCCACACTGTGTTTATGATTTCAAGAGCACGGTACCAGTATGGAGCCAGCTTGGTTCCAGTAAGACTTAGAAGGTCTAGCTCTGTGCCAGGATCTGGCAAAGGAAATGTCACTGGTCCAGAGCCAGTAAATCATGCCATAAAATATACATCTGTCCAGCGTTTATGGTCTTTTCCCCCTTTACACATTCACTTCCTCTGTGAATATGACACTCCTGCAAAATACTGCAGCATTGCACTTGAACCTAAAGGAAAGCGGTTCAAATACTCTCCAGCACAGTTATCAGAGCAATTCAGCAGGAAAAGCACAGAGATACCCAGAAAGTGGGCAAGGCAGCTACTGAACTTGTTCAGTAGCAGCAGCTGAAGTTACTCCAGTTTTCTGCATAAGGTTTCTACCCAGTAGCTCAGACACCCTTTTTCTACTAACCCAGGTAAGTCCCCAGTTAACTCCATTATTTGATTTTTAAAAAGGGGTATTGGTGCAAAAGGGGCAGCGCCAGGGCAGAAATGGCTGGGTTGGGGGAACAGGATCTCTTTATATATCCATAGCTACGGAAATATCTTGCATTCACAGCAGCAGGTTTGGCGTTCTGCACATGTTAAGCTGCAGTAAAAGAATGGCAGTGTAACAGCTATTCAGAAAAATGCCACAGCATCTCCTTTCCTATTACAGTTTGTTTATATATAGAGAGAAAGAGCTCTCACACAGCAACCATGGGGAAAATGGTGGGGAAAACGAGAAACTTGAATGCAAAACTTTTTTAAAATAACGAAACAACCGCTGTGAAATCATACTATGAAACTCAGTAACCTTGCAACTGACACCTTGGTTTGAACAAACACTGTTCCCACTGTCATCTACATCTTCCTATTACTGTAGAGGTAAGGCTCAACACTGCAGTTAAAGAGTTTTGCTGAAGTTTTGAGTTCTCAACACCTACAATCCAGGGGACTTAAGACACAAAACGTAGCCATATGTTATACGTAAGTATTTACCTAAATACTATGACTGAGTTTGGAAATTTTTCCCCTGAATACAGCAACTCCACAAGGGAAAATGTAGCTTCAGGCCATTTTTCCATCTACTTGGCTGGCAAGGAGCCAAACAATTCCCAAATCACACCAGCCAAAAGCTACCATAAGGATGACTCTCTCAGCCGGGCTTCCTGAGACCTCAGTATTTTCCACATGCCCAGTGTAATATGTCCCCAACCAGCACTGATTACAGTCCTCTCTGAAAAGGGAATCTTCACCTGCCCCATTATGTCCCCTCTGGACCACTAGAAGAGCACGGGAGTTATACAGCCTGGTCAAGCTTCCGACATTTCTCATTGTTATAACTCAGAAGATTGTTCCTCCTGTACATTAAATGGATTACCTTAGACTCAGAGTGAACTGGCTCTCTGCGTATGTACAAATAATTTCAGCTCTTTATCACCATGAGGATTTATCCTCCACAACTCTGCAGGTTCAGTTACTCAAATTAAACAATAGGAATGCTATAATGTTGATGCAAATGTTTCAGCACTAGATTGCCACACACTGTACAGAATGCTGAATGCTCTATTCATTATCATTTTGTGAAAGAAATAAAAAGCACTAATGCGGAGAAAGAAACATACGTTATTGAGCCCAGATGTACAAAAATAAATTATATTACCATAAAAGTGCCATGTATGTTTGAGAATCAACAGGATTGCAGAGGATATGCCCTTCTAAGGTAGGAGTTGGTTCTTGGATCCACAGAAACAATGTGTCACTTGTGCCAAGGCTAATCTGGAAGGGGCGGGGGGGGGAAATAATTGAAGTGTTATCACAATGTGCATGGAAAGCAATACAGAAATTAAATTAAAACCATTTGTTATTACCACTAATTGTTTTTAAATTACACATTAAGTCAATTGGATTCGTGTTGAAGCTAGCTCTGACTTAGGCTGTCAAGCCAGTGAAATACATACTAGATGGAGACTTAGGTTTTAATGTCTGGAGCATTAGTTAAAAATCGTCGTGAGAGTTTACTTAAAATCTTTCAGACAGCTGACAGATAGATAGAAATAAAATAAGTGTGAATCCAATATACAGAAAACTAACACTAGCAGATAATTTAACTGATAACCTACAGCTATTTTACATTTCACCTATTTCCTTTATTCGGGGATACGGACCATTTCCAGGAGTATGTTTTGACTTACTGCAATATCTCCTTCTTGAAGTCTCATCCCTGCCAGCGATGCTGAAAGCAAAAATTCAGAATAGCAGATAAAAAGTTACTCATTTGACTCAAACACATAGCACGTTGCATGAGACATGGCCATACATCACGTTCACCATCTCAAATACAATCTAAATGGCAAATATGCTCATGATGGCCTCGGCCTATACACCATAAAAGATGGGTAAAGCATTTGGGTGAGGGAGTGATTTTTAACAAAATTAAGACAGGAGGTGACAGAACTGCACGGTTCTCTAATGTTTTACGTACTTGGGTTTTAAATACAGTGGGCCCTTACTTAAAAACACACTTTAAAAGAGAAACACTCCCACTTATATCAGACTACTCAAGTATTTACTGGACTGAGTTGGATTTGAATGTCTACAAGAAAAACTGGACTTCATGGAAATGTGGAGTTTAATCATCTCCCAGAACATGAATGTAAAATATACCCTGATGAACCCTCCATCTTGATTTAAATGTGCATATGCTACTGTAATACAGATAAGAATTTTATTTTTACAGTCTTGAGAAACAGACAACTTTGCTCTACACTGAAACAGTCTCCAGGATTCAAAAACCTGACCATAAATTAACTCCTTCCCTTACACTGACAAAAGGACAAGTTTAATTCTTAAAGGAAGCCTACAAAGCCCATCTTAATCTTTTTGCTTGAAAAGGTACAACAGCAATTTTTTTTAATTCATATTTTCTAAGTTAAAATGTTGGCAGCTCATAGTAAGAATAGTTCTTTAGGGGCAGGAAAACCGCATCTGAAGTTAGTGAGAGGTAAACAAAGTCACCTCTAATTGCTATGCAAAAGAATTCATTTGTTGTACCCAGCTTATCCAAGTTGCCTATACCTTGGAAGAACCAGTGGTGGAAGGTTACTGGGGAAAGAAGTATTAACACTGATGAACACGATATTCTTCCATCTAAGAAATAATGACATTGATTTTTGAATTTTAGTACATACATAATCATACTCACTGAAACTTACCCATTTAACCATCTCACCTGGATTGTCTCCTGTAAATGCTACTATTTTACAGTCTGGGCTAAACCCGTAACGTTGGCAATAATATGGAGAAATGGGCCCCTAAGGAAAGAAAGAGAGGAGAGGGAACTCAAAAAATGGGAAGTAATCTTGCAATGTATGACACAATGCATTGTAACTTGCAACTGAAACCCAAAAGCAGCTGTAACGAAAATTTCTGTGTATATAAGGTAGGAATTAATATTTTTAAGATTTTTTAATCCAATATTTTTGTTGTTGAGAACCTCACAGAAATACCCTCATTTTAGATTCTGAAGTAGGTTAAGTAAATAGTAGCATTTTTAGCTTTGGGTATCTCTCTAGTTATTCATATCAAATAACATAAACACCTCCATCTATTTTGCACATATACATGAATATTAATAGATAGAAATTAGAAATCCAATGCAAACATAAGAGGAAACACAACATTAATATACATCACAACATCAAAGGCTGGAATATGACCCCTATTATTTTAGGGGTCAAGAACTGTATTCGTTTAAGCCACATTTGATTGCCATAGAGAAAAAAACAGAAGAAAACTGCCCTTAAATAATACAAGGACATCTACAAGGATTTTTTTAATGTATCTCTCCATTACATATCAGCACCTAATTCAGAGGGATCAGGTGGTGGGTATCCACACTCTCTTACATGTGCCCCCGCTAAAGCAATAGCTCTTTTTGTGCTGGGTAGTAAGACTAAAATCATTTACTCTAAGAGACATACAGCTTGATTTGATTTCACCATTATGCTACGTGAACTGAAGAGCTTTAAATATCCCAAATTATTCACAAAGATTACCTCATTAACTCTACAAACAGTTTAAAACAAGGTCCCTGTCAAGAAATGCAAATGCTGGGTTCTGTATATACTCCAAGAAAGCACTATTAACAGAATTCTCAGCACAAAGCTCTCCTTGTTGCTTACAACAGGCACATACCAGGACTGAATGGGATGGTGCAGGGCATCCTAGTTTCTCCTCTAATCCAGGTGCGCAAGCGTCAAGGCAGGATGCTGACCATACCTTGTCCCAAATCTGCAGCAAGTTCATACCAGAACCTACAAGACAGATCAGAGAGAGAAGCATGTATCATTAAACACGAGACAATACTGCATCAGAAAATTCAGAAGATTTACGGATGCATATTTTACATTCAAAGAGAATGGTTTCAGCTCTTTTAAGAGTAAAAAGACACTGATGATTTGGCCTCTGGAAAGCTTTCATCTACAAAGGCAGGAGAAAAGGCTTCTCTGACATACAATGCACTAGACAATTCAGTTATTCCCAAATTAAGAGCAAAAAGAACATGGATATCTCCCCATCGACTCCTTCCACCTTAGACAAAGACCTCGCTGATGCAGCAATGTCACTTGAAGGTATATTGTGCTCACTGGAGACCTACAACGAAGAACTTCCACCCTGGGTAGTACGGCTCTACACTACTCCTACCCTTGAGTATTAAATCAGCATCTAAATCCATACTGATTAATCTTCCACATCAATGTTTCCTTCTTCAGGGATGATAAAATAAAGGCTTAGAAGAAAAAAAAAAAAGAAAAAAAAAGAAAAAAAAAAGGCAAGAGGTTATATTTTCAGATGTAGCCTCTAATTTTGAGGCTAGTCTGTGGAGTTCAGCTTTGAATACCAAAATCGTGATTTTCAGAAACACTGAACAGCCCAACTGAAATCTACAGCACCTGCAAGAGCACAACACCTCTGAAGCTAGATTACACAAAATGAACTACGGAGTGCAAACCCTAGATGACTGATTTGGGCACCTATCTCCACACCAGAACCATCACTAGATCTGAAGAAGAGCTCTGCAGTTCTGATTTGGCTTCTCAATGCTCTTTCCTCACTATTACATTTGCATTGCTCTGGCTTATAAAGTTAATTGAAGTCGGTTAGTGGCTGAATCAACATAACATACTGAGCACTCCACATCCCATGCTTGTGTTTCTGAGGTGCCTTTAATTGCCCATTTCATTAGACTCAAAAACCTGTATGTGCTTCTGGTTAGTACCATTCAGGGACATATTAATCTTATTCTAGATTAATGACATTTTCATTTCAAAGATCGTTTAGCCCACAATGTGTATTACAGAAAGACAGCAATGTTCTCTGCTGGGCACAGTGGAAAACCTGAAATTTACTTCAATTTGATACATATTTTTTTAAATAGCAAGATGGTGAAGTTGACCCCACATGCAGTGCCTGTGGAATAAGATTGCTTGCGACGCTGGGATGCAGAGGATGCAACCCACATCTCAGCCTGCACACCACAAGGCTCTAGCAGTGCTCCTAGTGTGAATGTGCCTACAACACACTCCACACGCACACACTACTGCTGGTTACCCATGAGCCCACCCTGTCAATTCCTAGCAGCCTTTTTCATGGAGGCTTAAGAATGAGTTTAATAATGTTTATAAATAAAGTATCTATTCAAACAATCCATTCCTAAGGATCACGGTCTGGATCTAGTGCTTCACACGGTGCTGGAAACAGAAAGTGTTGCACACTCCAGGTGAGATGTTGTAATAACCCAAGCCAAACAGTAGGGTATTTGCATTATACTTACCAACATCTGAAATAGAATTAAATGTATTTAATCAATCCCATTTCAGGCAAATTAAACACATTTAACAAATTATGTACCGGTTTATTTGGCCTATGATGCAACAGTAGGAATTTGACAGAGCAGAAAGTGCAACACGCCTCCTGCAAGCAAAAGGTGCATTTCTGCTGTCAAAATCACTCCCACCTCCAGAAAAGGAAAGATGGCAAGGTTTACTCTCAGTTAATCAACAACTCTTAAATCTAGCTGTTCTCTCCTTCCAGCATAAGCTGAGTCTGGCATCACTAACTGCACTTCCTGGAGACAGAGGGTGTGAGCAGCCTTGTCCCAGGCTCCTGGACATAACAAGGCTTTCTATGAGGAAATTAGAGAATCATAAGGGTTGGAAGGGACCTCCAGAGATCATCAGGTCCAACCCCCCTGCCAAAGCAGGGTCCCTAGGACAGGTCACACAGGGAGGCATCCAGATGGGTCTTGAATATCTCCAGAGAAGGAGATATTCAAGATACTCTACAACCCCCACCCCGGGCAGCCTGTCCCAGGGCTCTGTCACTCTCACTGTGAAAAAGTTCTTCCACATATTGGTGCAGATCTTCCTGTGCTCCAACTTGAGGCCATTGACCCTTGTCCTGTCCCCACAGACCACTGAGAAGAGGCTGGCCATTTCCCTCTGTCTCCCACACTTCAGATATTTATAAACATTGATCAGATCTCTTCTCAGTCTTCTTTTCTCCAGGCTGAACAGTCCCAGTTCATTCAGCCTTTCCTCATAGGGGAGATGCTCCAAGCCCTTAATCATCTTCGTAGCCCTCTGCTGGACTCTCTCCAGGAGAGTATCTGGATATTCTATACCTTTTCCTGGAAAAGTCCCTAATTTAAAAGGCCAAGAACCCCATAGCTAAATTTAATTGATCAATGAGCAACAGAATTTTTAAATAAAGAGGAATTTTACAAGAGAAAGGCTAGCTGTTGTTGTCTGTGGGGTATTTTGCAAAGAAAAAAAAAAAGAATCCTTTCCCCCTGCTCCACAAGCCTGCAGGAAACATTTAACCAGAACCTTCCAATACAATTATGCAAAACATTAAGGACAGCCTGCAATCCTTTCTGCCTAAAACAGGAACAATGCTAACCTTTATAAGTTAAAAGATCTAAGTTTATATTCTAGAGAAACACTTTGGTTTATTGACTGGTAGATATAGTTGCACAAAGACTTTAACATGCCCTGAGAAAGATGAGCTAATCTACCCCACCCTCAGAAACTCATTTAAAAGATGTGAAACAACTATTTTACAAGAACTATTAATCTGTTGGCCTGGAGTCATCCTATCCAACTGTAGACACTTCCATGAGACTATTTAGTCAGTGGAAAATAAGAACCAGCGCTGAATGCTCCCTGGAACAGCTTCTCTTTCTCCTTGGAATGTATGGGGAGTGATGCAGAGCGAGTTCCTAACTCAGGCACCTCTGGTCATGATCTTCAAGAAATAAGAGTTTGAACTGTGTGCTTAAGCCATTTTAACCAAGTTCAAACAAGTTTTATATGTTCAAACATATAAAATAAGTAAAGATCTGAGAACTAAGGGGGAAAAAACCCAACAAAAATGAAAGGCAGCCCCTTGTTTTGTCACTCCAAGCAGATACCCCATCAGACTGAAGGTTAATGGCCAAGACCATGATCTAGCATGGATAGAGGAAAGAAAGGGTCAATGTGTGGACAAACAGGATTCAGTATCTCACGCCAACCATCAGACTTTTAACATAAAATGACCAGGAGCTTCATCAGGACATGCTAGTACTTACTACATACTTCCTACACAGACAAAAGTTGGTGTTTCAACACTGCAGGGGAGGCACACAAAAAAACCAATTTCAGTATGAAAGACCAAACATTGCAGACTAACTGGTTTTATTAATCAACAAACTACAGATCGGTATTTGCATATATTTAAAAACATTTAAGTGCATCCATACTACAGCACTCTGGATTGCCTTTTCAGAGAGGTAAAACCATCAGCAGTGCAACTCTGCCGACAACACACAAGCGAGTAAATTCAGCCCACCACTTCCCTTTGAAAAGGCTTCAGTTCAAAGCATCCTTGTTTGATAAAACAACAAAAACAACTATGCTAAGCTATGATTTGCCTACGGCTCTTAGAAAAGCATTTCAAAAGATAAAGCTTCTGTAGGTCAAGAGCTGAATAGCTGTTCTTTAAGGTGTCTTCTAAGAGAAACAATGCCTCAAGTGTTCAAGTTGCTTAGGTCCCAAATGTATCTTACTTTTAACATCTGCACAATATAAATGAAAATCATACTTCATTCCACCAGAATGCAATTTGATTTTTTTAAAATCAATCACCCAGGGTGCCCAACCATTCACAAGGAGTGATTTGAACCTTACAAGATTGGACCTTCAAAAAGAAAAAAAAAATAATAATAAAAAAAAAATATTCCTGAAACTGAATAGCACATTTCCTACAATAACCTGCAAATTTAAAGAGATAAGTTATTGCGCAGAGCTAAACAATTTGACAGGGCCTTTTAAAGACAATATGACCTGAAGTTAAACCTACAGAAATGAAGAATAGGTCTATTATCTGAACATTATTTTGAGAGATGCATTCTAAACTACAATATACAGGTGCAATGTAAAAGATCAAGTGAATTGCAAGAAATCATAAATGACAAGAAAACAAGTTTTTCAGCTGGATCCAAATAACTACCGCATACGTTATAATTATATTTTATTACTGGAATTAGAATTCTTGCTCATTATGTTAACAGGGAAAAAAAAAAGGAATGAACAAGACAAAATACAGCTTACAATGCTGAAAAACCTTTTGTCTTGTAAAGAGAACTGTAACATTCTGCTTAGCTCTCTTATCTTTTTTTCACGCAGAGATTTAATAATCTTACGTGCTCTGAACGGTAGATAACGTTTATTTGAGTTCCATAAATATCCAGAGGTGTAACAGAAAACAGGCTCTCCTGGAGCTGTCTGAAAATGTAATACATTCTCTATGAAAATGTTCCAATGAAGCAAATTTTCTTTAGTTTCAAACGTTTTGGTTTTCAACCAGAAATGTTAATTTGCATGTTTTGAAATGGAATAAGCATGGATTTCCCCCATTCACTTTCAACCCAACCCCAAAACCAGGATCTTTTTAATGCTTATATTATTAAACATTTAACTCAAAATTAACACTTTTTAAACTTATTTTTCAGTGAGAGCAAAAACATCTTTTTTATCAGAAGTACTTGAAGATCTCTCTCAGAATTGCAGTGTATCGTGGTAGCTCTGTGGGTTGGGGAGCAGCTGAAGCACTCAGCATTTGGGCCTACTGAGGAGCAAAGTGCAAATCTCCAAAGACTTATTGTTGCCAATAATACAGAAAAAATAAAATTTAGCAGAGAAAATATATGCCTTACAGGACAGGCCTAGAAGACAGATGTAATAATCTCACAAGTGCTGCAAAATAAGCACGGATTGCCTTGCAATTTTTAAGGTCTCAAGTATAACTGGGAGATCTGATATTGAATAAGTTGCCCATTAGCTAAAATTGAGGTGTCGCCTTTTCCTATGGGCTTTGATGGAACAACAAAGGAGAAAAAATGAGTTGGTCTTAACACATGGGTGTCAACTATGGCACTGTAATGCAAAATTTCCTGAGAGAGCCTGGTTATCTAACCTTTCAGCTCTGAAATATATCTTCTCTTAGTTTCAGAGCAGGAATCAAAAATGCTATTTAGAAATAACAGCACAGCTCCCAAGAAAATGGGTTCCTTTGTAATTGCCATTTAAAATTGCCATTTAAAAGCTGGATAACTGAGATAACACACAACAGAAAAGAGAGACACTAGCCTTGTCACTTTTTTGTCTTTGTTATGATGAACAGAGATATGCAAGGCTAATTTTTTTTTTTTAACTGTGTCTGGGATTTTTTTACTTGGTTTATGCTTTTTCTTTGGTTCATTTTGAAAAGATATTTCTGTTGCAGATCCATATTCCAGTTTGGGGGGGGTAATAATCACAATATACATCTTGCTCACACCCTGTCCTAAACCACCAAAACTGAAGAACAAATAACAGAAGTATGAAACCTACCTAAAAAACTCCACAGCTTTTTCATGGTTTTAAAGAGATATTTTCAACATTCCTTTATACATCATAAAGTAATGAAAAAAAGGTACAATTTCATTTAAGAATGTTTTCTGTGGGTCCATTTTGTAGAAATGGGGATCACAGTATGATGGGGATAAATAAGCCCAGCTGACAGCACTATCAAGAGTAGCAACAAATTGAAAGTAACTTACCTTAAAATCTAATACACTCGTTGTGAAAGTTTAAAGACTGAAAATAAATAGCAGAGACCTTGTCACCCTTGTATGTAAAGTGGTGATGGAAAGGAAAATTTCCTTGTTGAAGTGTTACTACGAGAAAAGCCCATGCACTTACCGTCACTGTAATCAATAGGTGCGTAAGCTCCTAGGAAAAGGGAAGCTGCAAAACTACTGACCAGAGAGATTCTCTGAAAGAAAAAGTGTGAGAGTGAGTCCCATCAGTATTCACTTCTGAGAAAATAAATAAGTAATTGGAAGCAGCAAATGTTAATAGATGCTTAATGTTAGGCACAGAAAGCACACAAAAACGCACCTAGAAAGATTATTCAGTTCTAACTTGCTGCCTAAATAATACAGCAGATATCAATCTAAACGTAACCCCATTATAAGAGCTATTAATAGCCTTGCATTCTGAAACATGCAAAATACACCTAGTATATTAGCATACTCTATGTTATCACAAATTAATTCACAACTTTGGTGTATCAGGGAACCTTGTTTCAAGGAAAAACACTAAGAAAAAAAACCGAAAACCCAACACAGCTAACCATCTGAATGCTGACAACAGGGAAATGCTCAGAAACCACACACTGGGCAAGCCAGAGCACAGGTCTGCAAGCTCTGTACAGCTCTGGCAAGGCTCTACCAGCACCTCTACATGTCCCAGCTGAGAGCCCAGACCTCCCGGGAGTTACTCCCAGGAGCTGGTAATAATCAGCTTTGAACTGAACCACTACCTGCAGCTCTGCCTCGGGGTATGTTCCAACAACGCATTAAATCCAGCTGTAGGGCTTCTAATACTGGTCCAAAAATGCCTGGTCACATGACTCAACGCACTGATTCAACAGGAACATGCTTCCATTTCAAATCTGCTACACAAACTACCAACTTCACCGGCTACCCCCATGCTTTCTGCAAGATCGAGTATTACCTGGTCCCAAGAAGCTGGCATAAAAGCTGACAAATTCCTTATTGTGTGCTCTGACTAATTCAGAAGAAATATGATTGTGACCCAGTAACTAATCAGAATCAAATCTCTGATGGTGGAGCGAGCCTACAGTGACAGGTTTTTTTATTAATGATCACAAAACCACTGCTTCACACAGAATTCAGACAGACTACAGCCACAGCTCTAAGAGATGGTTAGAATGGCCAGGAATCTTAATGATGTACTTCCTCTTCACACATCTCTCCCCAAGAATCTCTCACATTGTGCTTAGATAACAGAAGGCCTAGCCACAGAAGGTGGTGCCTTCTGTGGTGCCCCAGCAGGCACTAGCTGCCTGAAATGGAAGGAAAGGATGAAGTTAACCTGTGAATCAGCCAGTTTAGCAAGCTGATCTAGAGAAGGAAAAACATCCACCTTTCACGTCCTGGAGACTGACGAACTGCTAAGTACTTCCTGAGGGTACCCAAGAGCAACTGTGTCACAGAGTTATGTCATGTTTGCACGTACCTTCCATGTGCTTTACTGTTAAAAGGTGCCATCCATGCAACCAGCCCTCAGAGTCTGAGCTTGGTCTGACTAGCTCTCAGTTCCACAGACCAGCTCTCCCTCCAATAATCTTTTTCTCCAAATATAGCCTTAAACTTATGAAGAGACTGTACTAGTGTTCTGTTTCACTTTTTCACTTACTAGCATAAAGGTTATAGAACGTGTGCTTCGAAAGAAAAAAAAATGGGAAAAAAAAGAAGCACTGTCCAACAAAATACAGTCAACTTTGCAACTCACTTCCCCACAAAGTCCTTAAGGGGTCAGATTTTAAAAGTCACCAAAAAAAAAATAAAATATATATAATCAATATTATCAAGAACAGCAATACAGAAACACGAGCAGCCTCACTTTCCTGGCATGGATGTCTGGCATATTCTAATCACAGGACAGGAGCCCTTCCCTTATTTACATCATACTTGCATGGAGTTTTCCCCTTGCTTCAAACCATGACGTTTCAGCCACTGGTAGATGCAGACTCAACAAACTGAAACAATAATGGAATTGCAAGCTGATTGCTGAAAATTGAAAAGCAGAAGGAAACCAACTACACAGTGTAATTCATCTGTAATAACAGAATCAAAGGAGGTCCTCAAGGGAGAAACTATGAAAAAAAAGTCTAGAATCGATTGCAGGCTTTTCCCTACCACATCCACATGGATGCCAGCTTTGCATGGCCCAGCGATCCGTTTCAGCATGCAAACAGCCAGTTCTGAGTGTGAAAATTTCAACTGTGTGCTTAATTACCCTCCTGTGTTCAGAGTGCTGTACATACAACTGATTATCACCCAACGCAAGTGGGGTTTTTAAAACGTCTTCCACAAAGGTGAGATCAAATGGAGCCTGCTGTGTTAAATTTAATATTAAAGATAGAACCAACAACCGATTTTTATTAGTAATTATTAGTAATTGGTTTAACCCGATTACTAATAATTTAACAAATCCAAAAATAAAAATAATCACATTTTCAATTTTCCTCTTAAAACCAAACACATGAATCAAAGTATCTTTAGCCAAAAAAAGGCTGATACCCCCACAAAATTAATTTTAAAAGATTTTCAACTGTGTTTTCCAATAAGTGTATTGAAGTTGAGCCAACCTCAGTTTGCATGTAGACCTCAGGATTCTGGCTGTAAATCTTTGCTATCTGGTTTCCTGTAAAACGCTGAAAAAGAAATGCAAATGCTTAGAAACACAAACCCTAAATGGAGTCAATAATCATTAACTCTGTGTAATGAGTTCAGTACATTGCACTTTGGATATTTAATTTGCCTGATGCATGATGAAAGTCAGTGCACAGCAGGCAATCTGCGCTAAACAGGCTATAACGCATAGCCTCATTATGAGAATTTTGCTCACCTTTTGAAAAAAAACCCTAGAAGCACGTGAAAAAAGCATTACTATCCATAATTTACATTTCAGAAATGACAGTTCAACAGAATGAATCACACTGGCTCTGTACACGGGAACCAGCACAATTCAAATGCTGCTTTCAAATCCTTGAAAAGGTTTCCGTTACCCAACCTATCTCTGTACCTCTCCGTGAGGCAGGTGAATTGGGAGCAAAGCAGAAAGTTTCCTACTCAAAGCAGCAGCTCTGGCACAGGCTAATTATAGTTGTAAGAATAATCATTTTTCATCCATGTATTATATCAAATAACAAAAACTTTCTAACATTGAAACCTGAACCTTCAGCAAGTTAAAAATAAAATGTTAGAGGTATGCAAAGTCTGGCTTCCACGCTGGCCATAAACCTTGCCTGACGATTCAAAACCAGAATCAGCAATTTGGGAGGTTAGAGCCTTATTCTATTGAACCAACAGTTAGGAGTGGCCAGGTGCCGTACAGAGGGCAGCGCTGCTCCCACTCTGTAACTCACTGACACAGTTACAAGAGAGGAAAACATAAGGAACAAGAGACAAGTGACAGAGTACTCTCTGACAGCATCCTAAACTTCTGAAGCACTTCTCTTAGGTGAACAGCTGTGTGTTAGACTTCAAGGAACATTAAAAGGACAATCTTTTAATTGCAGAAATAATCTAGAGTAGCGATCTACAAACAGGGGTGTAATAACCTCAACTAAACCTGTAACACAAACTGGATTGCCATCCCCTCAGAAATGTGCTGCAAGGGGAGAACCAGGCCCTGAGACTGTCTGCCTGTCCACCAAACACTGAACCACTGGCCAAATGCAAGGGCTCACCCGAGCTGCTTCGTGCAGCAAAACTTCCAATGTTTGTCTAATTTGACTCTAAAATTTCCATATATTCCTTTGTGGAACTACTGCAAAGCACAGTATGGCTGGAGTATGGTTAATGGCTGATTAGTATCTGTTGTGGTAACACTGTAATGGCAGAATTGTTCCTATCACAAGGTTCTACTGAGGGCTTCCTTCCCATCTGCTCCTTACCTCATAGGCTCGTGAGCCAGTGATGTTTGCTAGGTGCTGTGCTCCCCCCACGGCTTTCTCCAGAGTGCTGCAGAATCTACCTGTGCTAGAATCCATCCAGATGGGGCTGTTACTGACAGAAAAACAAGCCTGCAATGAACAATATTCTTTATTAGGAAGTCTGATTTCCAAGAAGTCCCTGCTGGAGTAACAGCAATGAAGCAGACCCACGCATCAGCTCACAGTTCAGTTCTCTGGCGCACCTTCTGGTCCCCTCTTGATAATTATGGAAAGTGGGTATTGGGCAGCATGTTGGTCAGTGGTGGAAAGTTTAATCCAAACTTCACACCGGGGGAAACAACAGGCTTTATCTGCTGCTACTTGACACAACCTGCAGCATGACAGCCCAGCACACTCCTTTGGTAGCCAAAGGCCTGAGCCCTGTTATGCAAGTTTAGCCCCACTTCTTAGAACTTGTCTCCAAACAATTATTACCTTTCCACTGCTCTACTTCTCTTCAATGACTAGCATAACCATTTGGAAATGCAACATGGGCTTTGCACAACACCAGAGAATATTTTAATTCCATTTCCACGAGTTTTGCATAGATGAGGTATTTCCAAAATTAATCATTTAACACAACAGTTACATAAATGTCTCCCTTTCGACATGCAACTGTCCTTCCTGATCGTGAAGTACGGAAGGTAAAGGTCTTCAAAAGGAAAGTTGATTCCTCCCTATTTTTTTTTTAAAGAAAAGTTTGTCAAGTCTATGTTCAAAACTTACTAACCACACATACATGGTGTTGAGGTTCAACAACATACTTGCTAGGAGTTTGTGCCCATACAAGCATTACACTTCCATCTTTTCAGGGGTAAGTGTAAACTGGTCTTTTTTTTTTCCTTAATATTTTCTAATGAAACTGCAAGCACTGCAAGGAAACTCTGGTACAATGGTATTTTTCACTGCAATTTTTTGTTAATACAGATACATAAAACTACATGAAATACTTATAGGTGGTTCCAGGAACATTATGTTCCCTAAAAGAACAAACAGGCTGTTAACTCTGACACAGAAAGACTCCGGGATGCCCACTGGCACCTGTAAGCTTTTCAAGTAGCATACACTGTCACTCAGGGGGAAAAGGAAATGTCAAATGCCCTGGAGATGAGGGAATAACCAGTACATTTCACTGCTGCAGGGACAGGCAACTCAGCCAAACAAGAGGAAAGGTTTGCAAGAAGAAAAGCAATGTGAAAGGATCAGAAAAAGGACAGTGTAGCTCTCCCTTCAGAGCTCTTTCATGCACATTACCTTTAGCGATTGATGTAAAGGCAGTTCAGATGATGCATTCTTCAAAATTTGGGTGCTTCCTTTTTTCCAGTACACACTCCCATGTTGCTGTATAAAGTACAGAAAGAGAAGTCGGAGGTGCCCTCCCAAGCCACGAAGTTCACATCCTGATCTGAATTTCAGACTCTAAGGGACTAAGAACTCTCTCCAAACGAGGAGCAAAAAAAGGCACCCTTTCAAATCCAGTGCTGCATCAAAACTCTTTAAGACTGAGCAAAGCATATACTAAACCAGAAAATGCAGTGGTCAACAAACAGTGATGATGTTGAACTACGGCAACTTCTAGTGAGAACTATTATTATACTGCTAGTGGTGTTAGCTACTTTAAGGGCTCTGAGATGTAGCCAGGGCTCCACAGCCAAGACAGTTAGTTCTGTGCTACTTTAGCACAGCCCCCAGATTCTTCAGTCACATGCCTGCCCCACTTCCCTCTTAACAGCCCGCATGATGTTGAGATGGTTATTTAAGCTCCAGTCTCTAAGGTAACCTCCTCAAGCCAGGCATCTCTAGTTATGCATCTGCAGGACACCCTCAGCAAACTGCAAAGCACCATCCAGTGACCCGCTAATACTTCTGATGACACCGGAACCCCCTGGGCACAGAGTACTTGATCACAGTGTCATCCAGATTGTATTTCATGTCTCTCTGCCATTTCTGCAGACAATCAAGAGCAAGTTTGTCCCTTCTTTGGGACAAACACTGGCACAGCAGCATGCCCCTGCCATGATCTGCGGTGTAAAGACAAGGTACCTCAGAGAGAAAAGGGAGAGAGACAGTGAGGGGTGAAAGGAGGCAACAAAATTAGATCTATCAAACTGAAAGAATCTGAACGTCACACCAAGTTGATATCCCCAGCGTGCTGCAGGATGGGTAAAACAAAGGGAATATGGGCAATCTAGAAATGCACTCCCATTTTTTGCTTGAGTAAAATGGGGTTACTTGGCAGTCCCTACTTCTGTTCCACTAAAGAATTCCAAACCAAGCCTTGATACTGGTTATGATTTTCAGACACTCTGCTCAGACCCCCAGCTGATATCAATGAAACATGGAGATCAAAGCAAGAGTTTTGATTAATTAGTCCCAGATATATCAAGATGAATAACCTAAACATCAGGTGTCAGAATTAGCTATGGTGCTGTCCCCACCCTGAATATCATCTGTGGAAGTTATAAAAGACTTCCTTGTTTCACCAGACTACCAGGAGACCGGCTAGCTGACTAAATGTCAGGATGGGCTTTCTGAATCTCAGAAGAAAGGCATTAGGCACTACAGGCTAAATCATGGCAGCATCTTTTATCATTTCTGCATCAAAGACTATCATCATTTGTTTTTTGTCGCTCATAGGCAGATCTCTGTCCTAGCCAACAAAAACTGTGCTCAACAGGACGTTACTATGCCTTTAGCAAGCCATGCTCTTCACTATTTTTCCTACCCCAGTTCAAAAACACCTGGCTATGCAGAAATTCAAAGTGACCCCAGTTGCTTCAGAATCTGTACAAAGAATTTAAACAACCAGAAACCAACTCTGCGCTACGATGACCTAACAACTGCATTGTAACCTCATCCTCCACTCCCACTACCTTCAGTGATTGTTTTGTGTGCTTTAGGGCTTAAGAACCCCCAAGGATATTGTCTTTTAATGGACACTTACATAGAAGCTTTGGTCATTACATCTTCTGCAGTACAATTTTTAAATTAAATTTACCATTGTACCTTATATTTTATTGAAAAAATATAGAAAGACTGGTTTTTTTCTTTATAAACTAACCTGGCCAGCACCAGACAAAGCTCTGACTTGAGAGAAGTTAAAGCCCAAAGACTTCATCTTTTCCAAAATCATATCCAGAGCCTGCAAGAACAAACAGAATCAAGAATGACTGTAACGAGCTATCAAATTATGCATACTCACAATCTCTGGAATTAAACTGTAAATTCATGTCATCACTGATAAGAGTTCATTGGCAGATAATGAAAAATTAGCTAATGACTACGGACTTCTCAAGAAGCTGCATAAATTAATTTACTAAGAGTCCATAAAAGAAAAGTTGAATCACACAAGGAAAAAACAAGATTTTTAAACAAGTTGAATCATAATGATCAATTCTTTGAAACCTAAATACGAGGCAAGAATTAAAGCTTCTTTTAAGAGTGCCAGACAAAGCAGGATTATCTTTTTCTCCTTTTACTTTTGGAAATCTACAAAATCTTAATGGACTGCACGCTGCACCACATCCTACAAGATGTTAGGTATCCTCAGTACCACTGTCCCCAGTACCAGGTGAAAATTCAGGGACTCTTTAATTTAAGGTTGATCGAGGTGAATTTTGTCACTGTGAGCACCTAGGTTAATTGTGTTCTTGCCACACTTTCCCAAAGTTTAAAACCAAATCCTAATCTATCTTTACATAATCTCATTCAGATCAGCATTTCCCAGACTATCTCAACAAACAGACCATTGCAAGGCTTCAGTTTCCCAAGAAACGTCCTATACCTATATTGTGATATTACTAATTTAATAATTACAACTGGTTCTGTTCATTATGGTTCAAAAGACCACGTGTAAGCAAACTTACCAGACCTTTAACAACTGTATATCACCAGCTGGGGGGTTTCAAGTATCTTAACTACTCAAATCACACAAGTAATACAAATTTATACAGTACTACGTGAGAGCAAGTGTTGCAGAATCTGCAAAGAAGCAAGGAAGGCCTTCTTTTCAAAACCAGAAAGAATGTTGTATTTCAAAATAAAGACCAGTCAAAGTGACCAGGAATCACTGAATAAATCACTCTTTAACACTTACCAGTTGAGACATCAAATGGTTAGCAAAGCTTACTCTCTAAATAATGCAAGTGACCTGGATGCTAGAAAAACACAAACTTAAGGTGGGCAAAGTGACAGCTGCCCCTTTTGTATACAAAACAAAAAGATGAGGAAAAAAAGAATAGCCTTTTTTTTCAAATGAGGGAAGATCAGGAAAGGATTTATCACATTTACAATGCTATAATAGTAAAGACTGAAGAAGCAAAAAAAAAACCCAACCCTCAAAATGTAAGCAACTTCTACTATATTTGTTGCTAACATTAATATTTGCATACCAAAGGCACAGAGTAACCCTTAAAAGAAGCAAAATACAAGTGAAAGGACTATGTTGATTTGAATTATGAGTTTCACTAAGGCTTGGAATACATTTCCATTTCAATAACAGCAAGGAAGAAGTCAAACTATATAAAGCTTGTTCATACCTTGACCCACATTAGCACAGGAGAAGTGACTGTCAGTCTGTCACTGTGAATATAGACTCCACCTTGAGTCCTACAGAAAACCAATATTTTCTTTTGGTAAATTCAGCAATTTTTTCCCTGATAAGCAAAGTTCTTCAAGTTTATTAATAACCAAAGAGAGTTTGCAATGCTTTTATGTTAAAAGCAAGGATACAATCAGTGTTTGAAACCTGGAAAAGTAAAAGCCAGCTCCTAGGAGGTGACATAAGAGATGTTTGACCCAATTGCAAAGTAAATAGGTTGCAAGGAAAGGCTCTGATCCTGAAGATCTGTGATAGACTCCTGTGCTGACACTGCTCATTGGCCCTGTGTAATTCACAGTTATTTCTAAGTTTTCTGTCATCATTAGTGGCTTGAATCTAGAAAATTAAATTCAATTTTTGCTGTTAAATCATCAAGTAAACAAACGAACTTGAACTGTATGAAACTTGCGACTGCAGAGGATGACATCTGTAAAAATCTGTCTATTAACTCAGGTAAACAAGTACTGTCATCCTACAACTCATGGTGAGATTTGGAACCACTGAATTTGTCTCCAAATGCCTTTTAAAAGTTCATTTCCTGCAACGTACTTGCTGTTATCACAACATTCCACACTGACACAAAGGTGGTGCTTACTTCTGTGTCCCAAAAAGAAACAGGCACATCCACAAGCCTCAAATTAAAACAATACTGGTTTATTTATATATAATACATTGAGGTAGACTTTTAAAATTTATTTCCTGCTGGAAATTCTTGCCATAGTTACATATGGAAGGTAACAGCACATACTACCCTTGCCAAATACAAAACATGAACGCTGCATGAACTTTTTCCAGGCCTCCAAACACATCAACAAGACCAAAAAGGGGAGCAGCACCCCTTGCCCTGATTTCCAAAGTTCAAAATTATACTGCCCAAGTAAAATATAAAAAGCCTTACTTAAATTCCGGAAGGTCTTTATCAAAATGAACATTATCTTCATAAATGACTCTCAGCTGCTCATCAATAGCGATGACTTTCAGCTAGAAGACAGAAGGCAGGATGTTAACAAAAACTAACAGCAATTAAATAGCACCAACAACTCATTTATAATTCAATTCCCACAGGTGAAATAGGAAAGAAGATTACCCCAATCCATACAACTCTCTGGAAGTATGGACACGATTTTGCATTAAACAAGCTATTATGTGAATTTCCAACATGCCACCTATTCAGCAACATGGATATTTGCTTGCTTGCCTTTCCCCCCATCCATTTTCTCTCTCTTTAATCACACAAGATTGAGATGCAGGCATATGCTAAAGAACAGCAAACAAACTACCAGGTTCATAGTTTACATCATGGTAACAAATTTTTCCATTGTCTCCAAAGAAAACAGTACCTTAAAGATGCTGTATTGTTTTCTTTATTTTTCCCCTCTGCTTTTTTTTTTTTTTTTGTCCAAACTTAGCAAGGAACATACAAGACCCTCAGGATACCTTGAAGATATTCCCTGCTCCCCAAATGGTGAGTAAATCAAACTCTACCACTCTGACAAGAGGTTAGAGGACGTTACACAAGTGTACCCTGAGCTTCCACAACATATGAAAAGCAATGTCCCAAGCAGGTAATTCCATAAAGCTGAGCTTTCCTGTAAGCACAACCTAGAAGAGTACCACAACCTTTCCTGCTCTATCTTCACTCAAGTTCACCTAGTACAGAAGAAACACACGGACAGCCTAGAAGAAAAGTGAGAGGGTAGCTCACATTCTGCACGTATTTCAACAAGGGAGAAGTGCAAACTGCAGCTAAAGGAACACCAAAAAAAACCCTACAAAGACTAGCTCAAAGAATTGTATTCAAGTAACAAGGCCATCCGCAGTTTAGCCATACTACAGTAGGGCAATTATTTATGCACTGGCACAACTCATTACCAAGCCGATGCCCTGCGCTAGCTTAAAAATGGCTCTGACCCACTGCAGCTTAATTGGCTTTCTGCCTGCAGCACGCCCCCTTAAAAAACACTCCATCAGCCTAACCTGGATGTGTCTTTTCAAGCTCCCAAACTTCAGCAGAGCTGTAATGAAGTGATTTATGCTCATATGCCCGTTTTAAACATATTCAGGCCTTACACACAACTCGGTCAGTTTCTATTCAGGGTGTAGAGATACACGATTGTGCCAGCAAATCAGAATTTCAAAAAAGCAACCTGAGCATCCAGGTTCATAGTCCTGCCGAGCTTGACTCACCTGATGACACCAGAAAACCTGGGTTCAGGTGTAAATCCCCGCTCCCAGCCTGGCTGATGCCAAAGGCAGCAGGGTGTCCCACAGTCTGCGCGCAAAGGAGAGCCACAGCACTCCTCTCCGTGATTAAATGCATCCCTAACGGGATGGGGAAGCAGGACGCGTTAGGATACGCAGCTTCAAACAAGGGATGCGATAAAAGGAAGGACGAAGGATGCGCTACGGGGGTGAAGGGGAGGAGACGGGTGCAGCCGGGTACCCGCCTAACCTTTAACAAGCGCTGAGCGGCGCTTTGCATCTGCCGGGGCAGGGTGCTGACGCGGAGGAACCCTTTGCTCCGTAACACGGAATGGCATCCAGCACCGCTCAGCCTGGCCCTGCAGCGAACGAGGAAGCCTGCA
>VZTU01002285.1:34983-68666 GCA_013400835.1 Zapornia atra | reverse complement strand
ACTTAGCATTACCCAGCTCTGGTTTCTCTCTGTCTGCGTGTGTGTAGTGTAATACATTAGTTGCTTGATTTTTTCCCCACTTTTTAGTTTGTGTTGAGTCTGTTTTGCCTGTGACGCTAATTGGGGAATGATCTCTCCCTGTCCTTATCTTGACTCCTGAGCCTCTCAATATATATTTTCTCCCCTGTCCAGCCAAAAAGGGGAGTGATGGAGTGACTGGTGGGTATCTGGCCTCCAGCCAGGGTCAAACAACCACATCAGGGAAATGTTTTGTGCTAATATCTAGGTACTGGCATAAGACTAAGTCTGGTTTCAGGCCATTTTCTTCATCTGGCGTTCAATTACCATTTTTATATGTCATGAACTGTAGCTTTATGCTAAGTGGCTACTTCCAATTACTACAGAAAAAGTGTAGAAGAAACTCTGTAGTAGCATCTTTTAACTACTTTGGCATACTCTCTGAAGCCCCATTTTGTCAGTGTCTGGCTTATACCTTGAAACTGAATGACTTACATATGTGTTTTAAATAGGTTTTCTCTAGGAATTCATATTTCCAGAATGCTAACTTCTAACTTCAGCCAATAAAATACAATACTGGTAATTTCATGTTTTGGTCAAAATACCATTTTAAAAAATACTTAATATGCATGTAAGAAACATTGCTTTAATAATTTATTTTACTCTTTAATGGTCCTTTTTCTTTAGTATAATCATCCTTTTGAAGATGATTTACTTATTTCCATGAAAACGCTCACTTACAGTACACCTGACGGTAAGAACTTCTTAAAACTTCAATATATACATGCTCTGTATTTAGACTTAGTGAAGCATGCAACTGTTGGCAGTTATATAACATTTAATTGCAACAGATACTGTTGTATGTGAACTGATACACATGTATAATACATGGAGAGAGGTTTTTTTATATTTTCGCTGTGTTCAGTTTTGGGCCCCTCATTACAAGAAGGACATCGAGATGCTTGAGCATGTCCAGAGAAGGGGTACAAAGCTGGTGAAGGGTTTGAAAGGTGAATCTTATGAGAGGCAGCCAAGGGAACTGGGCTTATTTAGTCTAAAGAAGAGGAGACTTCAGGGAGCCCTCATCATTCTCTACAAATACCTAAAAGGTGGCTGAAGTGAGATGGGGGGCGGGGGTTGGTCTCTGGTAGCCAGTCACAGAACAAGGGGAAAAGGTCCAAAGTTGCATCAGGGGAAGTTTAGGCTGGATATTAGGAAAAATTTATTTATTGAAAGGCCTGTTAGATATTGGAACAGGCTGCCCAGGGAGGAGGTTGAGCCTGGAGGTGTTTAAAAGAAGAGTAGATGGTGTCTTGGTAATATGGTCTAGTGTTGGACCTGGTAGAGCTGGATGATGGTTGGACTCGATGATCTTAATTAAAGGTCTTTTCCAACTGAAACCATTCTATATGATTCTTTGATTCTATATGCAACGTTTTAGTCCACTGCATGCTCTGTTTTAGACAACAGAAAAGGGTTATTAGCAAAGTTCAGGATAACGATGGTTAATATTTGGCTATATTGTAAGAAGAAGAATCAAAATGGAAAAGACTGAGGGGAAACAGAGGAGTGGAAGTATTAGCAGGAAGATGACATGCATGAATGGATTGTGTAGTTTCATCTCTGCTTAGTGTTCTGAAGTCTGCTCTGGTAAGTTGCCATTATGTCATATGTCAGGGTGGACTGTGTAGGTAGCCTTTTTAACTTTTCATTGAGTGTTCATATGGTTAGCATAAATCTGTATAACACTATGCCATGTCATGTGTTTCCAGTGTTGTATTATACCTGTCAATCCATTATAGATTTAATGGATTATGGAGACCTTACTGTGGGGAAAAAAACCCCCATTGTTCTAAAACACATTGCTCAGGGTATTAGTGGGACTTGTGACTTAGTATCTTGGTGGCTTTATTGTGAAATGTTCTGCCAGGTTTTATCATCATTGAAGTGAGGATTATATGTAGTTTGCTGTATTGATTCTCATACAGAAGAACTTACTGGACATACACATGAAGTGATACCACAGTGTAATTGGTGTACTGAATATGATTTACTTTTTAAAGGCCTTTACAGGCTGGGAAGTTTGCATTTTATGTACATTGTCCAACAAGAGAGAGAGAGAAAACACATACATACTGCAATGCAGAGTCTTGGATTTGTAAAGGCTTGTCTATGTTTTTGGTTTAGTAACCTCTATTCAGTGTAGAATGAATATGGATCTCACTCCTGTAAAGCCTTAATTAAGGCTTTAAGTAACCTCAGATACTATGTAGTCTGCCTGATTTAAATAAAATGTTAAAAGTAAGATAATCTGCTTTTTTGCCCATCTTCATAGCATCTGGGTCTGTAATGTCCTTTGGATTTTAGCTTAGTGTTGCTAGACTCAGCATGTGAATTTAATTTTTTTGCCTGACTTCTCAATTAGCTGGAAATTACAATATTCTCTTGGTTTGTTTTCCTGTAAGTTTTTGTTTCAGCAGTTGTATTGGAGGCTGTTCAGGTTTGATAATGTTTTGTTACTATGTTTTTGCTAGATGTTTGTTAGAATGACATTTGATATAGATGGTGTTATAAGAAAAGCTATGTTTTTATTGCTATCTCTTGTTATTTCTAGGACCAAAACACTGGGGGACAGTGTCGATCAAGCAGGTTAAAAAATGGAAGAAGGAAGTACTTGAGGTATTTAATAATATAGTCCTACTGTACAATCACAATGTAGCCATGTTTCTTTTTTTAATATAATGGATGTAGGAATACATTCTAATCTTGCTGTGCCATATGATATTTGCAAGACATATTAATCAGTTAAGTCAACATCTGCTTTAAAATAGAGTTTTAGGCTAGGTTTTTTAAGAATGCTGTCTGTATAGCAACCAGTGCAACTGTTTGGTTGAAAAGGCAACAGGTGATAGTAGTAGCTGACTCTTTCCTGAGAGGTAGAGTCATCCATGTCCTGACCTGACACGCTCTCTAGAGAGATGTGCTGCTTAACTGGGGGCTCAGATTTGGGATGTCACTGAGAGACTGCCAAAGCCTTCTACAGTCTACTGGCTATTGTCTGATGATGATGATTCATGTGGGCACCAGTGATACAGCCAGGAATAGGCTGATGCAGAGCCCTGGGAATGGTGCTAAGGGACTCAAGCACAGGTAGTTTTTTCATCAGTCAGAGGGAAGGGCTTTGAAAGGGCTGACTGGCATATTAAGAGGTGGTTACAGGACTGGTGCCACAGCTAAGGGTTTGTCTACTTAGACTGTGGGAATCCCTTGGAGAAACGCGGTCTGCTGGGCAGCACAGAGGTATTTCAGCTACTCTAGACAGTGAGTCAGCTTCCTTGGAGGCCCAACTTAATTACCTCTATGCAAATGCATGTAGCATGTGGAATACACAAGAGGACTTAGGTGTGCACACATCTGCAGGGCTATGATCTTATTGGCATCATGGAGATGTGGTGGGATGGCTCCTATGACTGGAGTGTTGGGATGGAAGGATACAAGCTCTTTAGGAAGAACAGGCAGGGGAGGTGATGAGGGGGTGTTGTCCTCTGTCAGTGACCAGCTGGAGTGCATGGAGTTCTCCCTGGGCATGTGTGAGGAGCTCACTGAGAGCCTATGGGTCAGGATTAAAGGAAGGGCAGGGATGGGACATTATAGTGGGGGTATGCTACAAACCACCCGATCAGGCAGTTGAGGCTCCTTATACACAAATAGGAGCAGCATCATGTTCACAAGGTCTGGCCCTCATGGGGGGGACTTCAGCCACCCCATTGTCTGCTAGAGAGATAATACAGCAGGATATAAGCAATCCAGGGGGTTCTTGAGGTGCATCAATAATGACTTCTTTCTCAAAGTGTAAAAAAAAAAAGAAAAGAAATTTTAATCTGTCTGATGGGTAATTATTGTCATTGAAGTTAACATGCATTGAATTAATTTATCTTGGTTCACGTAATCATCTTTTCAATTCCAAAGGGCTTACTGGTTTCATCTTCAGATCTTTTTCAACTCCTGGTAATACCTTCTGCTTTATCTACTAAGCATTACTGCACAACTTTACAGACTAAATCCATTAAGGACTGTAAGAGGAATTTCCTCTGTCGCAGCCACTTATGTAGACCAAAGTATCTATAGCTTATGTTCTGATTTTTTTTTTTGATGGCAACACTATGGCAAGAAGTGAATGGTCAGGTAAGTTTTACCACTTATTTGTGGTTTGTCTGGTCAGTTTGGGGGGAAACCTGAAGGAAATTGAATAGCTCCTTAGGAAGTATGTAGTTGTGAGATACACCAAAGTAAATAAAAGCACTGGTGAAGATAACTGTTGCATTCTTTTGACACTTTTACCTTATTTTTAATTGCAGCGTAATGGAGGAAGTCAAAGGAATGCAGGTAAAGTGCTATTAATCCTGTCCCAAGGGTCTTGACTTAACAGATGTCCTGGTGTTATGCCAAGGTCTTTCAGATACTCCCTGTTTTCTGTGGGGTGGAAGCACCCCAAAAAATCCCAACAATACGTACATTCATAAGGAGTCCAAAATGTAGATTAAGATGAACAAAAACATTATAAATGATGCTGATATAATCACAAGTTCAGTAAAATCTTCTTCCCTTATCAATTAAACAGTAAGTTTCTCATGGTATTTGTCAGTTTTGTGAGATGTTTGTTTAAACTAAAAATTCCAACCCTGACTTAGGTGGATGTACAAGTGGGAAATGTGGAAGTTGCTAGCTTTTTGAAAAATGACTAGATAAATAAGCCTATTTAAAAATGTATGTTAAAAGAATCTCATCAAGTTGCATGATTCTATGATCAAAAATTTAGTAGATTATTCTGCATACTGAATGTATCAGGCTACCTGCAGGAAAAAGTAATCTATAATTATTTTATTAGAGATCAAGTATTATGATGGAATTCAAATCAAGAGTGCACATAGCACCAGAATTACACTTCTACTTAGAGAGATTTATGACATCTGAAGATCTTCTCATTGTTCTGAAAAGGAACTATATGTTCCAATAAAATACATGTTTTTACTGGGATAAATGATATGGGGAATTTGTGTGTAGTATGTTACGTTTGGTTTAATTTTCTTAAGGTTTTGAGGTGGGTGTGTTTGTGTTGCTTGTTTTGACATTCATCAGAGAAACATTTATGCTGAACATCTGAGGACAAAACACAGCCTAGTGTTTCTCTCCTAAAGTCCTAATAAAAAAAATTGTCCAAATTCAAAGAAAATTTAGCAGGGTTTTTGTTTTTTTTTTTAAACAGATACACAATTTGAAGTCTTTTAGAAGTAATTTTTTGTTAATCTTTGTTTTTTATCGAAGAAATTTACTTGGAGTTTCTTTGATGCTACAGAGGCTTGATCTAATCAATTTCAAATTTTGAGCACTGTATAACAGTTAAGTTAGAAGAGCAGAAAAGCAGATACTTTTTTCCCCAACTTTGAATATAACTTGAGCAGTCTTTAGTTATATGTTATTGTGGAGAAGAAATGTTTAAACACTGAAGGTGGGGGAATAGCACTAGTGTTAACAGCTTTTGTTATAAGGAAAAACCTGCTTTTACAGATTTGTATTTAGATGTGGTATGTTTATATATGCTATAGAAGTTAGAATCTCATAGATTATTCTTTTCCAGTTTAACTGACTTTTGTATTTGAAACACAAAAGTGCGTGGAGTAAGCATTTGAACTTTCTGGGTTTGGTTGGTGTTACCTTGAAAACAACATCAAAAATCAAAATCCACAGCAAAACACTCAACCCAGCAGCATAATAAAAAGTTGCTTCTGGCTACGGATTATTAGAACCAGGGGGTAAATTTTACCCTTTTTTGTTCTATGCTTTCAGGTGGGTACGTTGTGCTTTAAATTAGAATGCATGAAGTTCTGTGCTAGGAAGCGTAAACATTTAAAATATCTTTATAAGACTCAAATACTTACTAATGAACCCCTTTCCTTGGTCTATAACTTCTGGGTTTTAACTTTTTGAAAAAGATTGCAAATAACTTTTCATAATTTTCTAATATGATTAGAAATAAATGTAACATGTTCTGTACCCTTTTAGAAAGTAGGAATAACAAGAGACAGCTTCTGGTAGTGCTGTGAAATGAGTATCCACATTTCTCTTTAAGATCTCAGTCCTGAATCCTTGATATGTTGGATAGTCAATGAGAAAATGGTTCAGTTGCCTTTTATTAATAAAGGACCAATGAAGCCAAAACCTTGGCAAAGTGTCAATAGAAGCATTTTTAATAATTAGGATATATATGTTAATTTCTAGTGGTCTGGTAAACATAGATATTGCATTCAGCTGCAACAATATGTCTTCAGTTGTGTTTTTAACAGTTTCATCATTGGCCTTGTGGCCTGTCTGCAATGTTTTGGGTGGTTTTGACCTTTTATTCACAAATAATTATTTGATTTTTATTTATTAGTGGGAACAGTCTTTGTTTTTAAGATCTTTAAAACTTGTATTACTCAAGATCTTTTGATTCTTGTGCACATAAAACCTTACTATTTTGCATAATTTAAACTATGGCTAGCATTTAATGATTAAAAGAGTAGTTGCAGCAAAATACGGTTAGTTGGTGTTTAAATACTCCAGTATAAATTAGGTGCTTCATACACATAGTTGTCTCCAAGGCAGATGATTACCTCTCTGTTGAGGAGAAAATAGAAAATTACAATTTCAAACTTGTCCTGTAATTTGGAGGATAATTTCAAGTACCTATTTGAATGAGAAAATAATTTCTGCAAATTTAGAAAATGTGGCTTCATTTTATTCTCAACCTGTGCAGTGAAATGTAAGAAATAAATTTGAGGCATCTGTAGCTTGTGTTCTGCACTCATGGGATGAGTGATGCAGTTCAGACTCTGTTATTTTCAGAGCAGCATACAATAATATGATTATCCACTACTCCTCTTGTGAATGTTCTAGGAAGAGACATTGCCAGCTCATGTTGAGTTTCTCATCAGCAGACACCCCCAAGTCCTTCTCCTCAGGGCTGCTCTCAATCCATTCTCTGCCCAGCCTGTAGTTGTGCTTGAGATTGTGTCAACCCAGGTGCATGCAGGACCTTGCACTTGGCCTTGCTGAACTTCAGGAAGTTCACATGGGCCCATCTCTCCAGCCTGTCCAGGTCTCTCTGGATGGCAGCCCTTTCCTCCAGTGTGTTTTGATTTTTATTTTATTTAATATTTATCTTCAAATTGTAGATGAAGAAAGAGATGCTGACATAGCTTCAATAAGAAGAAAAGTTGAAGACTTTCATTTTGAGGTAATAAAAAAAATCTGATTTCTAATGTAATGGAATAATTTTGCATTCAGTAGAAATGATTTACCTTTGAATAGATTACACATGCCCAATAAGACTATGTAGCCTGCATCTTAATGCATGCTTTTAGTAAGTACAGCAAGTGAGCAGTTCAAGAAGTAATGTCATGAGGACCAACAGGAAGGAATGTTAGGTCTTGGCATTACTATACCAGAGAAGGCCACACAATGTGCTGTGTAGAACAGACAACCCTGAGAGGGGCCATTACAGCTACGGAAAAAGAATAACCAGGTGAATCACAAAGTGAAAACGCTCATGAAAATGTGATTGTTCACCTGAGATTCTTGCATGAACAGGTAACATGATTTTTAGTTGGACTTGATATGGAAATGCAATACAAAGTTTTAGTGTACAAAACAGTTTTCTAAAAGGAAACTAGTTTAGTCAGTAAGTTACACAGTGTGTGTTTAAAAACATTTCTGTTCTGGATTTGAGTTCAGCTAGATTTTTAAAAAGCAGACTGGAATTTTCTGCTGTTTTTTCCCAAACTAGATTATGGGTATCAGACACTGACGAAGAAAAATACAACACACTGTGTGTGAAACTATTCTAATCTTGTGTGCTGCTTGCTCAAATGCAACTAACAAAAATTTAATGTACTTTCCCAACTTGTTAGGCATAGTGCTAGGCATCGTTGTGTCCCTGGCAACAGTTGATACAAACTGCTTCACACTAACAAAAAAGTTTGCTATTTGTCACCAAACGCTCCTAGGTTTTACATAGGAGTGCTTTACAGAGTAGACCTTAATTTGAATATGAACTCTTGGAGTGTTAATAATACATGTAAAAATTTTCAGCAATAGTTAACAGTGCTTTGTAACCTAACAGGACATCTGTTTGTTTAGGTTTTTTATCAGTGGGTCTCCTGAAGCAGTGTGTGCTTTTCTCAGCATCAGTAAACTATCTGGTTATCTCTTTTGTTTGGGTTTTGGTTTTGGTTTTTTTATAAAATATGTCTTCACATGCACAGTTACTTCTCAGGATTTTATTTTTTTAATATTAAATGTGTACATTAAAAATACATTTATGCTGATGAGTTATCCTCATCTGAATAATACTAGTTAGAAACAAATCTCAGTAGTGTGTTTGGGTTTGTCAGTGTCAATAACTTCTGTGTGTTTTAATCTTTACTTTTTCTTTTCCCCCCCCTCTAAGAATCTGTATGCAGATGATGGGAAAATTCAAGAAAAAGAAAAAGTTCAAGTGGATGTGATAGTACAAGATCATGCTAGGAAAATTCCCAAGTGGATTACGGTAACATATTTCTTCTGTTCTAAGTTATTAGGTAATTAGAATAGAATAAGAACTCTCTAACTGTAGTGCAATGAATTCTAATATAGCTTTTCTGTTGTTCCATCGCTGTTTCTCTACTGCTTGCTGTCTATGTAATTACCATACTATCTCAGTCTCTGACAGCAATGATTTGTAAGAAACAGGGCAGACAATATCCAAATATTTATTTATTTAAATACTCCTAAACTTTGTTCTTTGAACCCTGTTGTGCGAGTTGAGCTTCACTTCAGTAAGTTTTCTGAGAAGAGTAAATTTGAGGTTTTTAGAGGGGGAGGGAAACAGTTTTAGCTTTATTTTGGTATTAGTGGTGAAGGGTTATGTTAGATGTACAGCTTCTGTTTCCTACTAGAGTTGCCAGAGATGAATTACTAGGTTGCCAGTTAGATTGTTATCTAGCTCTATATGTGTGTGTATATACATATGTATAAATTTTCGTACTTTGGAAAGAGATGAAAATATGATATATAATGTAGAAGTAGCAAAGATAGATAGCTTTTTAAGATTAGATTGCTAACTCTTAAGTTTTTACTGAACTCTTAGACTAGACTTATTTCTTGTCTAAAATTTACGAGGCCCCTTAGGATGATAACTGTGCAGGACCTAGTATAGCAAGCAGATAGTAGGAGGAGTCACAAATAAGGTTTTGATGTTATCTTTAATATGGTAAAAAAAAATCATCAGTATATTACATTGTGTCTTTTGTTTGCTTTTCAGATAGAACCTTGTTCATTGGAAGGTCATTATTTATCTTCACCAGTTCAAAAACTGATTGGTAAAACTGAATCTTTTGTGTGTTGGTCAAATATGTTTGTTTAAAAGTGTATTTTTTATTAAAATTTATTGCAAATATTTAATTTATTGAAAACAGAGGCATTATCTATCCAACGGAAGATTTCAACAGGTTGGATTCTTCAAGAGACTTTAGACAAGATTTTGCTTATTGCAAAATGTATCTGAAAAATAGAAAATAAGTAACTTGTATGCATAAAACCAACTTCCCTTGAATAGCCCTAGGAAAAAAATGCATAGTTACAAAATTCAGCAGCATTAAACTCATTTATACTCAAAGCATATATTTTTTGGGCTCTCATTTTAAACTCAAGGAATGTAATGAATGATTTGGGGTCTGCTGGTAACTGGTGCTCAAAGTGGTACTTCACTAGTAAACTTTCTTTAGATGCTCCCCAGACTTGATGCAAACCTAAGACATGATTTTGGTATGGATAATTTCAAGCCTAACAGCTACAAAAGAGCATTGTCTTCATCATGCTTCACAGCAAGCACAGCTGCACTGGTACTAGCCAAGTACAAAGCTTTCGACTAATATGGAGCCAGAGTAACGTGCTGTATGATCATGCTTTTCCTCCTGGTCAGAAATCACAGAACAATGTACAAGGAAAATATTTTTTATCTATATGTTAAGCTATTTTAATTTTATTCTTTCCCAGCGCTTTTCATTCAGTATGGCTAGGAAAACACTTTTTTGGGTTTGTTTTGGTTTTTTTTGTAATGGATTGGATGTTAATTATCCACTTAGCCTGGCAAAAAAGCTTAATGAAATATGCTGTTACAGTAAGACTCTCTGAACTGCATGCAATTGTTATTAATTCATATAATACATTACTGGTAGTGCCCTAATAGGTTTGGGAGGTTTCTCTTCTGGCTTTTTGTGATTTATTTGGGTTCTTTTAATAGGCAACCAAGCTACTGCTTGCAGAAAGAAAATCAAGTCAAATGAATGTTCTTCATCCAGACCACTAGAGTTAGAAATTTCACCAAATACAATAACCAATCCCTGGCATCGAGCTTCTCCAGAAATTAATGACACTTGTGATGATAGTCTCCTGGACAAATACCAGTCTGCAGATGAAGAGTGCTCCTGCAACAACTTAACTCTTGCAGATATGTATCCAGCAATGGTAGAAGTACTTAGAAGGGTCATGACAAAGGTGTCTTGGAGAAAAGAGTTAAAACACATGTTTGGATCTTTTCGGCACAAAAGATGGCATTGTAGAAGACCAAAGCTCAATGTCACTGTAAACAAAGGAAGAGGGTACAAGCCTCGTAAACTGAAGCAAGGACTACTCAGCACATGCAGTAGCAGAAGTGAGGACATCCAGAATCAAACTTTTAGAAGTGAGAACAGAGAACTTCATGATGACAAGTGTTCCACTGATGATTTATCTGGTCTTGCACCTTGTTCTTACATCGATACAAATGAAATCAATATGGACTACTGTGATTCAAGTTTAGAACTTGATTTGTTATCTGGAAAAGGCCAAGAAGTCTCCAAACAGACAGCTTCTTCTAATGTTATGGCTAGAACAGGAGAGACATTTATAGTCGAAGATGAGGTACAGACCACTGTCTCACTGAAGAGTTCAGAATGCAAAGAAAGTGAAAGATTGCCTTACAAATGTTTTATTACATCTACTGCCACTTCAGAGTCAACAGCACTTGATCTGGTCAAAGAGAGCAAAGCTCAAAAAGCTGACTTTCCTTGTAGTGATACCTCAGGGTTGTGTTCATCTGCTTGCAGTTCCTACCACAATATTAACACTTCTATACCAGCCATGAACTCTTCTCTTGCAAGAGTAACAAATACTTTGCTTGTAAAACCTGACCAAATAGTTTTTGAAAGACCACTTGCTTTCCAAGGCAGACAGTCGCTTTCCTCATTGTGTGCAAGTCCTTCACAGATGCCCCAGAAACATGAAGATGCATTTGACAAACTTTACAACAGACTGTGTTCCCAAGAAATCCAAAGGCCTTTGACACTGACAAGACCTCTTTCGAATTCACTGAACCTCGGAGAGAGAGGATTAGTAAAGAGCACCTTAAATTATTCTGTGAAGCCTGATACAGATTATGATAGAGAATTTGACAGGATCTATGAGCAACTGTGTAGTGAGGCTGTTCCAAAACTTCCTGGGATTCAGAGAGCTTCAAGTGTAAGGAAGTATGAAGGAATACAGATGTCTGAAACTGTCAACGCGCTTGTTAACTCACCTGTTCGTACTCTATCTGCAACGCCCAGAGCTAAAAGACTGGGAAATTTTCAAAATGATTTTATTTCTTCACCATTAAAGCGACTGAAAATTATACCAGAACAGTATTTTCTTTCACCAAAACGTCAACAGATTTCTCACAGAAGAAATGTTAATCTTCAGACAGTTGGCATGGACTTTTTGAGCACATACAATGGCAGTAACCCCAGCTTTTTTGACAGTCACAGCTGTCAGAGTCAGGTATTTAAGGACCTTGTAAAAAAGTGATAGTCTTTATCTTTGCTGATATTTGGAGAAGGGCTTAAAAATGGGCTAGAGCTGGAAGCTGTTTAAACTAGTGACAGAAGGCTTCTGGTGCTGTTTGGTCAGTCGGGTTGTCTTACAGGTTTGGGGGATTTTTATTTGCTAAAATATAAGTTCTATCAAGTCTCCTGCATAACCTTGAAAATGGTTATAAAATGCTCAGTAAAAGATTTTGTTACACTTTAATAGATGGTGTCACTGGTTAAAATAATCTCAAACTGTGACCCTGTTAATTACAGTGGTGTCATTCTGAAATGATGGTGTTTTATTGATTTCATAGATGGACATGGTGACACAAACAGATTTTACTTCATTCCACTGGAATCAATAGACTTGTTGGTTTAAATATTAAATCAGGTCCTTATGTCCAGGTTGTCAGTCACTTTTTCTGAGGCAAGCTGTGAAATAGTACATGAGGTTTTTTCCATTGGTGTAATCTGTTAATGCTCTGTTTTCAGGACTTTGGATTTCATGCCTCTTCAGATGAACGTGTTCTTAGTGCTCCTGGTACTTCCTTGCAAGGTTAGTGTCACGGACTTTAGCAATCTCAAGCACTTCTTCAAAGAGTCAATAGACCAGTATCTAGGTGACAGCTTTACTTCCTCAGTAATAATTAAGTGTTCCTTAAAGTAAGGAATCTATACAGAAAAGGCTTTCCCTAGACACATGTTAACAGCTATTTAAGAAGCTTTTCTTTAGGTTAACTAGATTTTTTTCCTACTGAAGCGTTTCTTATTATCTGCAGGCTTTCTACCTTCCTTTTTGCATTTTAAGTTTGCTGTTGCTTTTCTGTATCTAAATGTTGAGCAGGAAGCACATAGTTTGTTAATCCTGCATTTCAGTAACTAAATGCTTTTGTTTGGAATCCTCAGCTTTACAAAAACTTGCAGTTGAGTTCTTTCATAGCTACTGTCACTGTGAATCTGGACAAAACATTTACCAATTCAGGACATTAGAACTTTATTTTTTAAAAAACCCCAAAACTACATTAGCTTAAGACTTTAGATGCTAATCTTTTGATTTCTTTTTGGTTAAAGAATATTTATAACGTAATCTGCACTTTTTTTCTGCTAAGTAAAATCACCATTGTGTGTTTTCCATGTTTTATTTTTATAAACCTTCTCATCAAGATAACACGTAACGTGTAAAGGAAAATGGTGAAGAAGGTGACTTGGAATATTGTCAGCTGGTATACAAGAACAAATGGCAGAAAAAAATGCACTTGTTTGCATGGCTGTCACCCTGTTACATTTCCATTACCAATTAATTGTAGAGAATTTTATTATTTGAGGTGAATTTGTCCCATCTTATTATGTCCACCTCAAATTTTAACTCATACCATAAGTATTACAGTTTTTCAGGTATCAACAGATTCTTCTGCTTTTTTCTAATTGTGATAAATTATAACCATTTTGAAGAAACCTAGTTTATACTTATGTTTTGCTCACTGAATATATTTATTTGAAATTAGTTTTTGCCAGAAATTTTTACTCTAGAATATTTTCATAATTAAATTTTCTCTTTGAAGTATACCAGTGAAGTATTACTGATGTCTTAGTAGGCTGATATTTTAACAATATACTGTAGTGTCCACCCTACTCAGCATTGTTCTTACATTTTTCACACTGCTGTTTTTCATCACTAGAATCTGGGATTGCAGGTCCCCACTCTGGTTGGCCTAAGGAAATGAAGAATTACAGCTCTCCTGGAAATGCATGGAAGCATCACCAAAAGTAAGTGCCTTTTAAGTTCCAAATACATTCTTGCTGCTCTACACTTAAATGTAAGTTGTGGAGGTTGTTGCTCACGTGCGTACTTTTAGCGTGGATGCTTGAGAGAGCCCAAGGTAATCAAACCTGCTGACTTCCATGCTGGGAGGCAAGTGTCTGTGGACAAAACTAGCCAGGCTCCAGCAGAAATGGCCAGTGAAGGTCTTCTGTTAAACCACCTTACTAGCTTAGTCACTCTAGTTCTTCATTTGTGTTACAATCATTTGTTTGTTTAGACAAAAAGAGGCCACATCATTTAAAATAAATAGTTTCTGCTTAAGCAAAGATGGACTTGAAACTTAGAGGTTTGAATTTGTAGTAACAATCACAAAGATTGTATTGTATTTAGATTATTTTTGATGTAATGGAAGATTGGAGGCAAGCTGATGAGTATACAAGGGTATTTCTGTGATGGTGATTATGCCCATCTAGCTGAGTAAATTTCTGCTCAGTTCTTTGATTCACACTTTTTTCCTCGCTTTTTTTCCTGACTCTAAAAAATAGCCCTCCCTGTGAGATGTGCAGTATCTCTGCAGGAAAAGGTTTCCCCTTCCTTAATGTGTAAGTAGGGAAGTAGGGAAGTTTGAGAAAGAGGAGGAAATCAGGAGTTCATGGAGTGCTTTCTTGTAAAACCATATGGAATAAAATCTTTCTTTGTCCCTTAATTGCACTAATACATGTTTCCTGATTTGTAGCCAAAATCAACTGTCAGCTGGCAAGCCTCCTTAGGCCTGTGGTGTGATATTCTTAGCCCTCTGTGGTTCCCAGGAGTGAAGCTGCTGCCTTCAGAGCCCTCAGAAGCTTTATGCTTAAGTGTTACGGTTTTGTGCAGCAAGGTCCTGGTGGAGAAGGGAGGACTGCAGGGGGGTGGCTTCTGCAAGAAGTAGCCAGGAGGAAGCTTCCCCTAGGTGCGACAGAGTAAACGCCAGCGGGCTGAAGGCCAGACCTGCCGCTGACCAAAGCTGAGCCCAGTGATGGTCGTAGAACCTCTGTAATATATTGATGTGCTGCAGGGGGGTGGCTTCTGCAAGAAGTAGCCAGGAGGAAGAGAAGGGAGTGAGAAGATGTAAGAAATTGTGCAGGCACCAAGGCCAGTGAAAAAAGTGGGGGAGGAGGCGCTCCAGATGCTGGCGAGATTCCCCTGCAGCCCATGGAGAAGCCTATGGTGGAGCAGGTTGTCCCCCTGCAGCCTGTGGAAGATGATGGGGAGCAGAGATCTGCAGCCTATGGAGAGGGGGGCCCACACTGCAGCAGGTTTGCTGGGCGGAATTGTCACTCCGTGGGGGACCAGGCTGCAGCCACTGAGAGACATTCTGATTCTATGACTGCACCCCATAGAAGTGACCCACACTGGGGCAGCTGGTGAAGAGCTGAAGCCCTGTGGGAAAGGACTCACGCTGGAGGTCGTGGATTACTGTCTCCCATGGGTGGAACCCCCATGCTGGAGCAGGGGAAGAGTGTGAGGAATGCCCACACTCCAGTATGGGGAAACAGCACCCTGGAGTGGGGGCACCTTAAAACACCTCCCCCCACTTCCAGCTAAGAAGGAAAACAACTTACTGAAACACCCATTCTCCCCACCCACCCATGCTGCTCGGGGGCAGGGAGAAGGGAGCAAAATCATGAATAAAGTTAGGTCTGCTAAGAAGGGAGGGGTGGGGGAAGGTGTTTTAATATTTGGTTTGACTTATTACCCAGCTCTGGTGTCACTGGGTGTGCAGTGCAATGTCATCAATTAGAGAGTTTCTTTCCTTTATTCTGTGTCTGTTCTGCCCGTGATGCTCATTGCGGAATGATCTCTCCCTGTCCTTATCTGGACTCCTAAACCTCTCGATAGATATTTTTCTCCCCTGTCCAATTGAAAAGGGGAGTGAGAGAGAGACTTTGAGTTTCTGGCCTCCAGCCAGGTTCAAATGACCACAGTAACCACGTGGCAATATGCTATATGTTGTAATGAATCATTGAGGAAAGAAAATAAATATTGTCTTTCTGTCTGGAACTTGATTGCCTTTATCTAGAAGATGATTACAAAAGAATTATGATGTTGAAGAAAAGGAAACATTTATAACTGATAAACTTCAGTTCTGTGTGAATGCTGTCCTAAAGCTATACTTATACTGCTATACTTAATTGTCATATGTAAACCACAGTAGTTTAGATGTTAAAAACAATGTAATTTCTTAAGCAATATGTGAGGAGATAATTGCATTCTCACTTGTATCTTTCCTTTTTAGTTCTTTGAATACATTCAAAGATAACATCTCAAAGTTTAATAGATACTTATATAATTCAGCTTAATGTAGTAGCATTACTGAGACATTATAATGATCTAGGATGAAAAACTTCTCCAGCAGGAAACACATAGGAATGCAGGCAGGGAGTCCAGCTTCTGTTCACAGTCAAGTTGTTTGAGTATTTGATGATCTGGTGATTTCTTTCAATTGCATTCTGTTCATCACAGTTTCAGCACACATTGTATTTTTGTCTGCTTTACTTAATCATCCAAACAATTATTTTCTATAGGGTATGCAGAAAACTAAGTTACACTGATGGGAAAAACCAAAAACCCAGCAAAACCTCGGACAACTTCCTGGTCGCATCTCATCAGGGAACATTCATGAACTGCTACAGAGGAAACACTGTTTTATAAAGTTTTGTTTTGGTTTGATTTTCTTTCTTCTTTTTGCATTACATATATATAATACTATTAATCCTGATTTATGCATTCCCTGTAATATAAATCTTCAAGAACTGGTTTGGCCCTTCTGACCAGGACAAACTTTCTGACTTACTGATTTGGCTTCATCAAGTATTGCAGAGAATCGGGGTCCCATACCATGGCTAAGTTTAAGTGATGTGTTTTGTAGTGCTTATAATAACAGAATGCAATCTGTATTATCATTTTATCTATATTTATAATTTTATCTGCTGATAAGCTTTGATTCTTAAAGCATCAATAGTAAGTAACAAGCTCCTTGTGATGAGTTCCTGCCTAATTGTGCTATATGAATGTATCAGTACTAAAGGAATCAAAAAATCCAAATCGGTCTGGATGATCCAAATGCAGTACTATATTCTGTGACTTGTAATATGCTTGTTCTGTAATTTTCATATTTAAACTACTTAGAAAAGTTATTTTTCAATAAAGTTTTATAATTTTTAATGGGCTTGATAATTGTATCCCGTCCTGACAAAATTCTGTCTGACAATATATGTTCTAAATAAATACTCTTTTTCTGAACAAATACCTGCTTTCAGTATTTTTTTTTCAGGTGTACACATTCTCAGGAGGAGTTTGTATACCTACAGCAAATACATGAGAACGATGTAACAGGGTCCCACAGGTTTTCGATGCTGTGTACTTTCTTGACAAGGAGATTGTTTTTGTGGTATCTGTCAGGTCAGGTACACTCTATTTTATCAGCATTGCCCCTTGTCAGCTTTCTGAGCTCCAGAAAAGGAAAGTGTCGTTCTCCTTTGGCTTTTCTTCATTTCTGGGCACA
Source organism: Zapornia atra (assembly GCA_013400835.1). Lineage (NCBI taxonomy): Eukaryota > Metazoa > Chordata > Aves > Gruiformes > Rallidae > Zapornia > Zapornia atra. Next base: position 51,439 of record VZTU01002285.1, on the reverse strand, counting down.
CTTGAGCATTTTTGCAAAATTTTAGCTCTTAAAACCAAGATCTTGTCTGAAGTGTTGTTCTTGAATGGAAGAAAAGGTGAGGTTTGCTCTGCGATAAGAACTTCTGCAACACACACACACATTCTATCCCTCATATTCTGTATACGATGTTTTCTTCCTCTTCCAGACACGGATGAACTGTAAGGAATATGCTTTATGATCTACCTTCACCTTGGATTGCTAAGGTAATTTTTTTCCTGCTATTTGTCGATACATCAGTACTGGGGGATTATGTAACTCTGTTAAAGTTTTCTGTTCTTAAAGATGAACTGGAATTGTGCTTTCAATGTGTTCTAACTCTAGATATGACTTCTACATGGCAACCTGAATGCAGGCTTATCCAGCTAGGAAGGTAAGCTTAGTTAAACAACAATAGTTTGTTGTCTCCTTAAAAATTACTTCAAAAGAATTTTAAGAGGTAGCTCTTGAAAAACCTTGAGGTGTTGGAAGATAAGCTCATCTCTGTGCCACCTTTTTGGTGCTAGTAGTAGCTAAAAATGGGAGAAAGCTACACAATTACTTTTTAGAGTTTGATCCTCCAACATCTGTTTGCGTCACCAGACTCTCAGAAGTATGATCGAACCAAAACTGATTCTGCTAACAATGCTGTTTAAACAATAGATGTGCCTGCAGTACTTGTCAGCTGTCCTAGGCTTCCAAAGTGCTATTCAGCATCTCTTCTAGTTTGAGCACTGGTCTTCCCTGCCAAAGTGTTTTGCTTCTTCCACGATATTTCCTCTTGTTTACTTTTTTCTTCACTGTTCCATTGAACTGATACTTGACTGCTAAACTGACTGTTAATTAAAACACCTTTACACTGCTTCCTCCTGCTTTGAAATTGTTGTAAGGAACAGTGGAAAAACAGATTAGGTGACTGGGAGGGTATAAAGGTAGACCTCGCATCTCCTTACTTTCTTGTAATTAGTCGAAATTTTCTTTATAAATAAATAACTAATATATGATAGGCTGTGTAGGTCTTTCTCTAGTAACTTGAAGATGGAGCAATATTGAACATGTTATTTCATGTAAGAATTCAGTAGTCAATTGAAAACTATCCCAAAAACTCATTAAACCAAATAGGTCATTCAGTTGCTTATTTAAGCAGGCAAAGAGTAAAGAGCTGGAGGAATAAAGCTAAATCTGGACTGTGGCAGCATTAGAAGTGCCTTGAAACAGTTGATAGGCCATTAAAGATGATCCTGAAGCGGAGTCTGTAAGAGCAGCAGTGAATAATTTAATAGGAGCAGTGATTAAATGGAGAAAGGAAGTATCTGTTGAAGAAAAATATGTACAGAAGTGCCCTTTTAGCAAGCTGTGTTGCAAGGGAAAGCAGCTGCTGAGAACTGGCAGAAATAAATAGCTGAACTAAACAATGAAGGTTTAAGAATGCAGAGGAAAGTAGATGTATATAAATCCCCCAAAGTGGACATATTGTTACATGTACATTCAGTGAGCGAAGTGTGTGCCTTATTTCCATTAGATTAATGATCAGGCTGAAATGACAGGTTGAATTTAGGTAACTCAGAAGTTCTTTGACTTTGGAATTTTTAGAGGAAAGGTATAATCAAGAATGAAAATGCTGTGAGAATTGGGAAATAGCAACTTTTGTATGAAGTGTACACAAACTATATTAAATGAAAATAATGGCATACGTTGTTTCATGTGTAGGCTGGAAAATAGTAACAAATGGACTGTTGGGCCTGTGCTTATTTGCTTGAGGGATTGTTTAAGAAAGCTTTCTCATAATTATCTCAGGGGGCTGAGTATTGTATCTGATTGGTGCCAGCTAAACTGAAATACTTTATTACTTATTTTGTTCCTACAATGGAACAAAGCACAATTCCAACCTTATAAAATGACATATTTCATGTGCTGATATCCCGGTGTTTAGCTTTGGAGCTTTGGCTTTGCCTTTCTCCTTCCCCCCCCTGGGATCTTTGCCAGGACCATCATTTAACGTGGTTCTGCGTCAAAGTGGGTTTTATCAATTCTTCAGCAGGATTTATTTTTGCTTATCCAATGGTAGTTGGTCTAAGACCATGGTAACAGTCACTTTAATTACAAGTCTTGCTTGTTTCTGGGATGTAACAGCCAAACATAGGCTAATTTGATTTCTGCACACAAAAGCAATTGCTAAACCACAAGACAGGAAGTGATGCTGGGCAGCTTTGCCCCAGTGTTAGCATAAAAGGTAAGGCATGTTAAAGAAGCTCATCAACTGTGAGCAAAAATAAACATGAACCAGCCTGTCAAAGAGCTGTTGCTTTTACATTGGGATTTATTTCTTTTTCCTTCATCAATTTGTCCCATCTCTGGGCAGGTCCATCCACTTTTGCTTTTGGAAGTGGTGCTGGCTCTTTGTACTATGGGCTTCTCGTTAGTTTTGTAACTGCTTCCAGGGCTGTCTCCTTCGGGACCCAAAACACTTGCAGGGCTCTGTATGTGCTTGAGAGTTTAAAGCTCCTTGACGCTGTGCTAAGCATGGATTTTAAAGGCACTAATACCATATTTTTTTTATGAAGGCAGAAGTTCCTGACACCTAGAGGTAGATGTTTTACATCAATATGCCTAACTGTCCTTGCTACTGCTACTTGCTATCTCCCAGAATATTAAAAAAAAAATCCCCACTCCATAAATGCTTACCAGCTGATGAGTTTAAAGTCCTCATATGAATGTGCATGCAGTGTGTGAATTATTTGGGGAAATAAAAAGCTCTTTCTACTTTTGTAAAATAGTTGGTAACAATGGCAACGTAAAACCCAATAGGAATTTAAATATCACATAGAACATTAGGAGGAGAAAAATCATCCTTAGGAGATTTATTGTTACAGACCATTTGCCAATATCTTTGTGGGCTCTTGAATACGGCTGGGCACAAAATTATGTTCACAGAGGAGTTGAGATTTGAGCTCTATTCTGGTATTGCTCGCCGAGGGAAACTAAAGGTATACATGGATATTGTTAAATCTTGTGAGATGTACAATTACTACTTCAAACAAACCATTAAATTATTCTCCAATTAGCTTTAGATAGACTGTATTACTACCATAGACCAGTCACAACGAGAACGTACGCAGTGTTGAACAGCAGATCAGTTTTTAATTGGGAAAACAACTCAATTGTTAAGTGTGTGAGTATGAAACACAATTTCCCTTCAAAAGTACTCCTAAAACATACGTAGAAGAGTAGTTGTACTCTGCTAGCGCTCACAGACAGCAGAGTGTGACTTTTGGGATTGTTTAAAAGTTGATGGGTTGTTTTAAACAACTGACTAATTTTTACAGGAGTCACCACCCACGTGAGTGCCGAGATACCAGCTCCCACAACTCCCTTTCAAAACGTCCTCAGAAGCGCAGCTCCTTCAGAGCGGCTCTCCGCAGCTTATTTCTCACTTGGCTCCTGAATGTGCTTGGAAGACACTTCGGAGCACGTAACTTGCCCGTTCTCTACCATTGTTTGGTATGTCAGTTTGCCAGGGTGTTCTCTCCAATCGTTCACTGTTTCACCAGAATGAACCAGCAGATCTTGCTTTACGGTTACGTGTTTGGTTTGTGAAGCCATTTCAGATATTCTCTTGTAGTATGGAGAGAACCCATTTATCTGATGGGATCATCATGAATGGCCTCTGTTTTCAGCAGCCAGCTGCTCGCTATTGAGGTAAATGCTAACTTGGGAAGCTATCATGGTTGGGTTAGATGAACGTTCTTCATCCTCCTCTAATGAAGGGTCTTTCTTTCTCCTTGGTTTTCTGCATTTTCTCTTGACGCTGTGGTCAAGTGAGGCATAGCACATCTGATTGGTAGGTTCTACCTAGAAGGAAATTGACTGTGTAATTAACATTCAGTAGTTAGGCTTACTCCATGTCTAAGACTTTGAGTGTGTCTAAATTGTAGTCATAATAGCAGCTGAAGTTTACCCAAAGTAGCTGTAAATAAATTAATTAAAATTACAAATTACTATGCTGTGGCAGCACAGAAAACAGACCAACTTAACATAATGGCAAAGGACTCATGCTTAAGATAATGGCAGTAAGGGAAAATTCATCAAGGTATTAGAAAGATCCTGTGTGATTACGGGTAACTTATATACAGTCCAAGTTCTTTGTGATGCAAGACATTGTTTGTTCTGTTTTTCTTTCCCCTTTTTATTTTTTTTTATTAGAATATAGTTATTAGTAGCAACATTTTTAGCAGGCTTTGTGCAGACAACCAAAGATGGGTCATTCTTGTCTCTATCTGTCATCTCATTTCCAGTGCAAAATGTATGCTTCGTGTGGGTTTTTTTTTCCCTAACTTTCAGTGTTTTTCAAGCCAAAATTCTCACACACTTTTAGCCTGGGAATTTTTATAGATTATTCTGTTTCCATGCAGTTAATGAAAACAAATGTCTAGATTTTTTTTAGAAAGAGGATATTGCTACCCCCTGGAAATATCCTGAGAGAAACTGGAAATCACTCCTTATGAAATACCTCAACTCAGGAAACTGATGCTAGGAGTGCTTCAATTACAGGCACGTTTCAGATAAAGCCTGCGTGCTTTAATATATAAATATATAATGCTTTACTATACAAATATATATTTAATAAAATATATTAACAATATACAAATCAATAGAAAAACAGTCATCTTTCATTTGTTAAGGCATATAGTTTTTGTGCTGGGTAGGAGAGAGTCAAACTTCTGATTATCATGTGGTGCAACTTGTGTTTTCACTTGGTTGAGGTCCAAAATAAATAAAATTAATTCTTTACATAAGCCATAGCAGTAGATGCATCTTAATGCAGCCTGATCTGCATGCCAGTGACTGAGCTTTATCATGCCATATGGATGTAAATGAGCTGTCTATAATTCTCCTGCTCCCTCATTAATGACCCAGATTGAACAAAGGGTCAAGCCTGTGCTTAAATTCCCTGATGAACGAGACGCTAACACATGGTAATTTTTGTGATAAGAGTGTGAAGACTTGTGTTATGTATTTTCATGGGCTAAAGGCAGGAACTCTGAGACAGACCACTTTACCCCCATTCAGAAATCCAGAATGAAAATTAAAGGTACCTGTAGTTGGTTAACTGGCCTTTGAGGCTGGGACTTCATCTGCTCGTAACAACATTCCTCTGTAACTTAGCAAAGTAGAAAATGTTTCAGTTAAGACACGCTACTGAGTCTTAAAAGATCAAGAGATCCAACCTGTTACAGAATTAGCTCCCCCCAGTTTATTTTGGTAGAAGGTTGTTTTGTTTTGAAATCTCACACAGATCTCTCCCTCTATTCATAGAGGGGCAAATAGCCAAGACATTCAGACACGCTTACTGTGAAAATGAACATCATTTTCTGTTTGTAAGGAATTTTCTCATTATTCATTAAGTGGGCATCCTTTTATCCTGCTAGGAGGACATCTTGCAATTCAGGGGTAACCATGTACTGATGTATTTTTTTTGGCACTGTCAGTCTTGGCTTTGGCTGAGAAAGGTGCTGTGAGTTGCAGCAGCTGGTGATTAAATTCTGTTCCTGAATCTGCTTTCAGTTTTCTGTAAATTTAGTGCAAGTTATTTTTTCCATTTTAGCCATCAGTAAAACAGATTACTTTCCTACAGTTTTCAGGCTTTTGTAGAGTCAGTGCCTTTGAGTTTGGGTTTAGCTAAATATATGCAAACCCCCTATGAAAAGGTTGGCTTTGTTTGGTTTTTTTTTCCCCCTGCGGTTCAAGTACTTTGATTCAGTTTTGCTTAACCCCAAATAAGGCTAGCAAAGAACTTGTTTGCATGCTACTTAAATACTGCTTTAACACTGTAAGAGCTTCAAGAGACATCCTCTGCATATCTAGCTCTAGCTGCAGTTATATCATGTTACTGCCTTTAAAGTGGTATTTCTCTGTCAAGGATTATTAACTTCAGCCCAGCAGAGCGGAGACAAAGCCGTATCTGACCACCATTTAGCCACTGGGCTTGTTTCAGCATATTTGTCAGCATCACAGCTAATCTGCAGGTCTTATCTCTCACGACAGAGAGCTGGGATGCGTTTAGTTCTGCAGGCTTCTGTGGTAGCATTGACTTTGGGTGGGGTGTAATATGCATCTTAGATTGCTTTAATAGGCACAGATCAAGCTGTTACTTCAACTGGTGCAGCTTTACATGTAGAAAAGCTCTTGGTTTTGAGATATTTGGCTGAACAGGACCATTTGGACTGTAAAAAAATCAAATTCAGCATGAGCTGTAGTCTTCCAAACAGTAGTACAGGCAGTATGATGGTTTGCAATTCTACCCCAAATAGGTATTAATACAGCAAGTGAAAAGGGTTAGATACTCAAGTCTGCAATTTGAGAAACACAGAGTTTGTCAGTCAGCTTTTCTAGAATCATAGAATGGCATGGGTTGGAAGGGACCCCAAGGATCATAGAGCTCCAACCCCCCTGCCACAGGCAGGGCCACCAACCTCAGGCCTGGATCTGCACAAGGTTGCCCAGGGCCCCATCCAACCTGGCCTTGAACACTTCCAGGGACGGGGCATCCACTACTTCTCTGGGCAGCCTGTTCCAGCACCTCACCACTCTTTCTGTACAAAACTTCCCCCTAATATCTAATCTAAACCTTCCTTCCTTTAGTTTTAATCCATTCCCCCTTGTCCTGCCATTATCTACCCTTTTAAAAAGTTGAATCCCCTCCTGCTTATAAGCTCCCTTCAGGTACTGGAAGGCTGCAATGAGGTCCCCCCGCAGCCTTCTCTTCTCCAGGCTGAACAAGCCCAGCTCCCTCAGCCTGAAACTCAGCCTCCAACATCATCAAACCCTACATTTATTAGAGCCTCTGAACAGACGCATGTTCTTAAAATGAAGCTTACCGAAAATATCTTGATTGAGATTGCCATAAACTGGGTCGTCTTCTACATAATAATCGTAGCTAGAAGGGGAATGGAAAAATACTTTTAATCCACAGAACATGCTTTGTCTGGGACACCACTATTCACCTCTGAACATTTTGCACACATACAGCTGCAGCAGACTGCGCGTGATCTAAAAAACAACACCAAAAACGTGTCCATATTCTGAAGAGATTCGTTATCTAACCAAGTATTTGAGCTATCTTTCCTCTAATTTAGGTAGATATAAAGGTAATTGCAAACCTACTAAACTACTGTTTGATACAGTTCTGGAAAGGTTACTGATCATTGAAAGGAACCCAGTTTGTGTCCTCAAGACTACTTTGCGATACAAGCTAAAGCACTAAATAAGATTTTTAGGGCAGTATTCTTAAAGTCCACTCTTGATTCAACTAAAATACTTAGGTCAAGACAACTAGAGAAGACCAAAGCAAAGTTCATCTTTGGATATTTAATGGTATTCTGTGTTTCCTTACCTGGCGTTGCTTGAAAATGTTTCTAAGCTTGACAATGTTTAAAGATGGGAACTGTCAGTGGGAAGCACCTTGTTCCTGTTGCATCCCTGTACTGTGCCTCATCAAGGGAATGATGTAATGCAACCTAAGACCACTTTTTCAGTGGTATCTTTCAGCTGAACAGGCGGTAATAGGCAGGCAGGCTTCCCTACTTCAAGGAAATTTATGATTGAGGATTGGTTTTGGGGAACAGGTAGAGGCTTTTCTATTTTTATTTCAAGGGCCTTTTATGTTTGAGTTGAGACAAAACCCTTCCCATGTCTGTTTTGTAAAGTGTGGTTTGGGTTTTGGTGGGGTGTTTTTATTTATATATAACAGACTTGTAACAGATCATGAGCTAACCAGCAGCTGTATGCAGGCGCTGGTTTACTACTTTTGAATCTCATGTATAAAAGAAGGGTATGAAATGTAAAGGTGTATAAATTATTGCTCTGCAAGTATTAAATATATAATTTATAATTGTTTTCTGAGAGTTGTTTTTAATTGTTACAGATTTATTGAGTTTGAGTGATAGTAAATAGTGATTTAGCTCTCTGTCTTGTACTTCCTTCTAGTATATAAAATGATCATATTAGCATGCAATTATTTCATTGCTGATAAAATAACTGGAGTACCTCTCTACCAAATTAATTTTTTTCCTGGCTCTTTTGTAGAACTCTTTTTTTTTTTTTTTTTTTTCTCTAACTAACCTGCCCCCCAACATTTCCAGGCAGGCTACATGAGATATTGGGCTTTCCCCTATGCCATGCCTTCAAAGCCATCTGTTGTTATTTATAGTTTGTTTCACCCTTGCCAGCAAGAAACTTTTTTTTATTCAACTTACCTCGGACTGTTATCTTCATAGTCTTTACACATATTATCTGGAAAATTTGTTAAAAAAAAAATAAAGTGAAAGGAAAACAAAATGTGTTATTTTAGACCATTTCAGATAGTTGTCTTAACTGACATACTTTTGATTTCACTGTAGAGAGTAAAATTGAAAGCTCTTGGCTCTCAGGGCTGTCAGTTGTCCCCCTGTTTTTCTCAAATCCCTTTGACTAATACAAGAAATGCTTGTGTTTTGACTCTCTGCTGTGGCTTCAATGTCTATGCTAGTTTACAGGACCCCAAAAGTAAATTGTAACACATGGGATTTAATTCCTTGCTTCATCCTCCTGCTCCTCCCTCATCTTTTTCTTTGCCTAGGGAGATGCATCATGTGTTTATACTGCAAGGTGAAAGCTTAGTTAACGTTACTAGTTTTGTTGCCTGTATTCCTGAAAGGGGGAGGTCCTGTGATCCACGCAGATGAAGAAACTGAAGCAGAAGAGGGAATGGCTACAGAGAGATTTATTGCTAGAGCCTGCTTAATAACTGAGGACTGCCCGACTTTCTATCCTCTGCTCCAGGACTCCAGAATTTTCCACGGTAAGCTCTGACTCCAGGAACAATGAAAGCAGCATCAGCCACTCTGACTGAAACTTTGCTCAAGGCTAGTTGTGTAAATGACTGAGATTTTTTTCATCACAGAGATATCTAGTGCTAAAAGATAAAATCAACCAAAATGCACCACCCCCTGCATCCCCCAACAGTCCAGCAGCTGCTTTAATGCCCTACGATAATTAATGCTCCTACGCCTCTTACAAGCATAGGCCCTCTGTTTATGTAGATTATGTATGTATGTGTGATTCATATGGATAAGTCCATCAGCATTTGTCTGCCCACCCCACACATGTATAGCACAGGTAAGGTTTTCCCTGTGTAAAGGCTGTTTTTCTCTGAATTGGAGTGGTGAGGATTGTACAACTTAATAATTATAATTGTATGCATAAGAGAAGTCGCTCTGGGATGATGAATTTTGTTAAAGTCATAGTTAATTTTAACCAAAACCAGACTATGACTGTAGTCACCCTCTAACATAAACAAATCATTTCCTTATTGCGAGTGGCACATTGATTTAAGAGCTACATTAGCATCCCGTGACAAAAATAAATTAGAACTTTTTTGAAAATAAACTGATTAAGCATAAAATGTGTATACAATCTGAAATTTAAATAAACATTCAGGAATTTTCAGAGGAGAACATTTCCTCCAACATATTTTGTGTTAGTACAGCTACTTAAATAATTTTTTAAATTAAAGTACAAATGATAACCAGTTACTTTAAAAAAGGACATTTCAGATGTTAAAACAAATTTCGCCCTGTGCATGTTCTGTGGGTTTGTCTTCAGAGAATGGATTTAGGTAGCTTTCAGCAGCGGGTTGGGCAGCTAGCAATCCTTTTGTAATCATACCTGACTCTCCTAAAAGAAATTAAAAGTTAACATTCTCTTGATGAGAATCATTCTTGCCAATAGGTAATTTTCAAGATTCAGAAGAATCGATTTGTTGGCCTGAAATCTCCCAGCAGTGATTGTTTCCTGTACAGACACTTTAAACACGCCAACTCCATCCCTTACAGAGAGACATGACTTACCTTGCTTCTTTTTCAAATAGTGTGAAATATTCAGTATCAAGGAAACAACCAGAGCCAAACTCAGAAAGGCCAAAACTCCCCAGACAGAAACATGGCACTCCATTTCTGTAACTGAAAGAAAAGAACGTTATAGTTTGTGTTGTTTAACAGTTTTACTGTGTTCTTTGTGGTTGGTTGATTTTTTTTCCTTGCTGTACTTCAAGCTGCTATTTTGTTGTTTACTCTGTGATAACCATTGCTATACAACCTAAATAATTAATATCAAAAGCAGATGCTAAATAATAACAGAGTAACATGGATAAACTTAGCACAACTGCTGTTTCATAGCATTTTGGTCAAAGGATGACTATTGGTTTGCCTGTAAAATGCAGTAATAAATCAGGAAATGCTAAAGAAAAATTAATTTTTGTGAATAGCTTTGAAGTTATTTCTACAGCTGTCTTTAGCTTAACATTTGCAGTAAATTTTGGGCTAAATTCTAGAGTTCATGAATGTAGTTCTGGAGGTGAATTCAGTCAAAACAGCTGACTTCACTGGAAATATCTGTGAATAACAGCTAAGACCATCAGATAATAACAATCCCCACAACAAATTTCAAAGGTTGGTTATTTGTTTCCTTGCATCTCCTGTTAAAACAACTTGATTTGCTGATATCCTTGCTCTCCTTCCCAAGAAAGCAGAGGATGTAAGCGGCAGAGGATGAGCAGTAGCTGCAAACCCGTGAACCCCCTGCACCAACTGCCAAGGAAAATGTGAACAGCTCCCCAAGAATCCCTTGGTGAAAAGCGGGTCAGCCTAATTGAACAAAGCCTCCCTTTGCCCTGGACTTGCCTCTAAAGTTTGGAGTGCTTGAAATAAAGCCTCATCCAAAAAGCTAGTGAACTCCACTAACAGCGCACCAAAAATTCTAGCCAGAGCAGAGCGGTCAAGGGGATGGGTTGGATGATGCTATCAGCAAGTCCTTAATGCTCTTGTTTGGGTTCCATGCAGCAGGATTCCTTCTGGAGGCTGACAATTTGTTTCCTTCTTAAAGCTCAGGTGAAGGGGTACAGGAATAAGCATTCCCACGTTGCTGGCCAGGGGTGGTGGGGGGCAATGCCTTGGCTCCTGCTGAGAAGAGGGAGTTTTCTTCTGTGGCATGCCAGCTCCAGTTCAACTTATGAATTGCCCTTAATGAGTTTTGTTCCCTAATTATGCTGGTATTGCAGAAGCTCTTTTAGTTTTGTTTTATTCCAAGCCACAGATGCTTTTATGATGATGAAATGAGATAAAATAATCCTTGGTAGCNACCTTTACTTTCCTATTTTCTTTCCGTGTCTCTAGAAAAAAAAAAAAAAAATCACATGGGCTTCTGTTTTCCTTCCCGACCAGAACTCATTTAAAAGGAATAAAACAGAGCAAGTAAGCTGTAACTTTGACAGTCTCCTAACTGCTTTTCCACATGCCATTTATCCTTCAATTTAAACTAAACAGTTTAGTTTAGTTCTCCCAAAGGTGTTGGAGGGTCCTCCATCCCTGCAGTACTACTTTACATGTTGAGAGGCACTTTTTTTTTGCAATGAGATACAGACAGCGATGAGGAGACACAACACCCTCTTGAAGCAGCTATGTATTATTCCAGGTTTTCAGAGTAGGAATTAAAAGAAAGGGAGATCTCACCTTAAAAATTCTATCAGGCAACAGCAAGAATCGCCGTTGTTTGGAACCTGGTTACTCTACAAATTGTCGCTTTGATTTGCATCCTATGCAAGCTGTCCAAAACTACCACTGGTAGTTATTGACAGTTATTATTTGACACTGTCTGTGTCAAAATCAAGAACTCTTCAGGCACCACATTGGGACTTAAAACAATAAGACACATCCTTCCTTCTCCTGTCCTTTTATCTTTTCTGCAGTGATTCTTTTCCACTTTTCTTCCGTTAATTTCAAAGTTCTTTTTGTACAAATTCTACAGGGTTATGGGTTGGGTTTTTTTTCCCCAGGGAGCAAAACCAGTACTGTGGCATAAGAGAAAGGAAGCACACATAACTGTGATGGAAACTACAGCCCTGTCATTCCTTAAAATAAAAAGAGTGGATAGCTAAAGTGCATCTGGAACCTAAGTTTGTACCTTTTTCTTGACCCTGAATGCTGTTACTTATCTTCCTGATTCAGGTGTGCTGTTTTTCCCTGGTGTTTCTAGAGTAGGAGGAGAACTCCTAGCTATAAATTAAATATTTTCAGCCCTTAAGGGAAGTGGAAGAGGCAACCAAAATTTGATGTGTTGTGTCTTAAACCCAGATGGCAAATAAACACCACACAGCCCCTGGTGGGATGGGGAGAGAATTGGAAGAGCAAAAGCGATAAAGACAGTTTACTTAGTAAAGAAAGAGCTGCACATGCAAGCAAAGGAAAACCAGGAATTCATTCGGCACTCCCCATGGATAGGCAGGGGTTCAGCCATCCCCAGGAAAGCAGGGTCTGTCACACGTAAAGGCTATTTCAGAACGCAAACGCCATCACTCCAAACACCTCCCCCTTCCTTTTCCTTCCCCCAGCTTTCTATGCTGAGCATGATGTCATATGGCAAGGAATATCCCTTTGGTCGGTTGGGGTCAGCTGTCCTGGCTGTGTCTCCTCCCAACTTCTTCTGCCCCCCCAGCCTGCATGCTGTTTCCAGCAGAAATCCCAACTAGAGCCCCATACAAGCTTCTGTGAAGAAAACTAACTCTACCCCAGCCAAAACCAGCATATAGAAGTTTCTCTCTGTGTGTGTGTGTGTGTGTGTGTGTGTTTCAGCTTCTGGTTTAAATTGGACTTGCTATCTGGGAAAAAAAAAGTGAAGGTTGGAAAAAAGTTGTTTCCATTTTCAATTTCAAGTTTGTCTCCTATGGTATTTGAATAATCCCATTTCTTTAGAATTTTTTAAAAAAATTCTACCAAAACAAAAGGCGTTAAACTTGAGATTGCTAATTAAAAGTACCAATTTTTTAAACCTCCCAACCTATAGCTTTCTTAGGCGTGGTTTAGAATACTGCACGGGTGTGAGGAGATTAAGAAAACAACACTTAAATTTATTCCTGGCTGAACACGACTTGGTTTTCTTTTAAAATTCACCTGCTTTATCTTAAAGATCTGCTTGTACTTCAGCAGAACGTATACAAACCTACATGTGACTTCTTTCTTTTGGTCTTTGCGATACGAGCTACTCGTGTTTCCGAACGAACAGCCGTTTTCTTTCACGCCATAAAACCCTAGTAAAGGCCTCAATCAGAGAGACACGAGTCCTGCCCTGAGTGCTCTGTGCTTTGCAAAGGTCAGGTTTGAGTTAATCTTTCTGTCCAAGTACAAACTATCAGAGGGTTTGATTTTTGTATCTCCGCTCTACAGATGCATAACTCCCGGCTCTTGCCCAGGGGATCTTGTGCTGCCTTTAGAGTGGCTGCCAATGTGCTGTTTACAGTTATAACTGCACTATTTAAGCATTTGCTACTTTGAAAACAGCAGCTGGAGCAGGAGAGCAGAATACCTGTGCGAAGAACAATTTGTCGCCTCGGATAAAAAATGGGTAGCTAGGGATACCGTTTAGCATGGGAGGGGAATGGTTGGACTTGATGATCTTAAAGGTCTTTTCCAACCTTGCGATTCTGTGATAACCACATTGCTGCCCCTATACATGTAATAGCAGATGCCACCTATGGCACCTCACTGGTTGTGCCAAAGGCAGAAAAAGGATAAGAAGGCTGTGGACGGAGAGTGAGAAATAAACAGCAAGAGAAGTCTGTTAGACTAGTTATAGTCTGTTCTGAAATACTGTCTTTTATTCTCTAATTTTAATTCTCATCCGTGTAATCTGTCAAATGTAGCAAAACCAGAGGGTTTTGGGGTTTGATTGTTTCTTAATATTGCATATTTATTCTGAAGAACATGTAGCACTGTGCTCAGGGGCATTTGTACTCGATTACTGTCAAACTGAGTATTTTTAAAAGTTTTGTTGTATTTCTTTTTAAAAAAACACCACCTACCTCCTAATGAAAAATTAGCCCCTCTGGAATAGTACAAATAACACACTGTGGTTCTAAGAAGATAAGCTCAAAGTTCATCACGGCTTTCTGCAATGGTCTGTCTTTGGTGGGAAAAACCTAAGAGTGACAGTAGTTTGTTCAAAAGAAATCACATCTTGAAGTAATGTGTTCCCCCATGACAGAAAAGAGTTCATTGCATAGCCAAAGGTTTCATGAGCAGGACAACAATTTTTGTTTTATTTTTAAAAGAAATTGGGATGTGTGAGCTGGGGGAAGTTCTATATTTAATCATGATAAAGATGACAGTGCTTTGAACGCTTAATATCATCCCTATTCTGCTGGTTTTTTCATTTTGATTTGGAAACAGGGTCACACTTGAAGGTGTATTGAAGCAGAACACCTACCTTAGGTAATTTAGTCCAACTTTTTTACTTTTCTGACTTTAGGGATGGGGTTACTCACCTCCTCTTAGTATGTTTTACAGTACTGTGCACTAAAGGTACTATATACACGGAACAAAATACAGGCAAGTAAAAGACTTTATAAAGACACAGTTGATTGTACCTTTTCTCCCTTTCTCCCTATTAACAACTTTTTCTACCAAAAGAGGTAAGACATGGGAATAAATAGGATTTTAGTCATTTTTTTCCTAAGGTTTCCTCTTTGCAGAAGAAGAAAATTACAGTGCATTAAACCTTAATGGGGAAGGGTGAGGGGAGGGGGGTGGAGGGACACGGCAACACGTAGGAGGGGGAGAAGCAAGCAAAATAATAACTATAGTAACAAAAGCCCTCAAAACATTCTCAGCTTCCCTGGATGAATTTCTCTGATTCAGTGTTATTGCAACTCAAAAGAGTGGTCTTAGTCATGCACTTACCTTTGGGGAAAGTGGCTGGATTAAACAATTCAGGGCTAGAAATAGGTGCTTATCCTAGAAGAAGCGTAAAAATAAGAAGAAGTAGTACATTTCTTTCCTTCTTGTTCTAATGTATTTTGTTAGGGAATTGCTCACAAAGGAAAATGGGAAAATATTGTACTTCTATCAGTTTTTCCTACTGAAAAGTAATGGGAACTCATAATTCACAGAAGCAGATTAATTACTTTGATCACTGCCGGATTCATGATGATGATCTGGAGCACACAGCAGTTTGTTTTGTGTTGTTTCTGTCTGCAAATTTGTCAAAGTTGAGACAAAAATTAGCTACCCCCCTCCCTCATTAAATGGTGAGATAAATAATATTCTGTACTAATGACCCTTAGAAAGTGCAACCCATTAAGAGACTGATGAATGTTAAATCAACATTAAAGATGCTTCCACCTGTGTGAGGTTTTAAGAGCAGATTAATTGTCCAGAAAGGATTTCTTAAACTGCAGATAATTAGTGCACAGCTAATTGCCTTGTGAGATACCAACTTCGTACTTCAGAGGGGAAGCAGCACATTGAAAATAAGACGATCTCAGCGCAGTATTTTAAGTGCAAAGTGCAAAACTAACACCAGTGCTTAGTCTTCATTAACAAACTTTAATTAATGAAGGTTTAAGCTATTGATGATGATTCATCGCCATCATGATCATTATTAATAATTTGACTTCAGATCCCTTGAGCAACCTTCTCTTGGAGGACTGGTCATCTACTGTAGTGCGGTTTTACTGCTCCTTTGTTTAAAAGTTTGTAGTAGTGAAAAGGTACGGCTTACCTGGCTTTGTTGCTTCTAGGAATGCTCTCCACCCCTTTATCCAACAGGAAATCAAGTTATGTTGGCAGACCTGGGATGCTCATTTGTTCTGGACCTGGCAGCATGAGTCTGTCACTAGACTTGTCGTCAAACTTAAAGTGTCTCCAGCCTTTTTTTTTTTTTCTGCCTGCCTTCTTACAAACAGGAAATGTGGTTCAGTCTTTTACAACCTCAGTGATGGTCTCCTTCATTGTTTGCTTCCAAGGCAGGAATAAAATATTTATGTGTGCACTTGTCTTATCCACCTGTTCTTCCCACAGAAGAACATCTGGGGGAGTATTCGTTCCCTTTGATACGAAACTGCAAAGTTCATGAGACACCCATACTTTTCAGTCTTCCTGTTTGTGATGTTGTGTTGAATTCAGCAAAAGTATTTAGATACTTCTTAAATTGAATTGCAGAACTATTTTACCTGGGAATGCTATTAGACACTTTATCTCTTCAGGTTTCTAAAACAAGTCTGGAAATGCATTGCTGAGAGAGCCTCCAGTTTACCTGAAACAGGATTCAGAGGTATGGTGCAGAAATGACACCGTTGCCAGCTCTAGAAGGTCAGGTTAGGATATCATGTAATATGCTTCCTCCATTCTTTTGAAGTCTATGAGTCTGAGCTCACTATCCAGAGCAGTTGTGGAAAGAGAAGGTAAATCAGCCTGTGGCTTACTGTGTGCATCTATTAAAATGTAATGAGACGTGCGGGCGTTTGGGTAGAGGAGCCATTTTAGTCTCAGAAACAGAGTAGTTTCCTCCAGAGGAAACCTGCACTCTGAACATAGCCAAAGAAGCTTTCTGTTAGCTTCTGAGGGTTTGGGGTTAGTGTCTCAGTGATTTT
>VZTU01002285.1:0-34943 GCA_013400835.1 Zapornia atra | reverse complement strand
TTGTCAGAGCAAACGGTTTTATTTCCAGTTATGCATTAGGCAGCAGTGGGAAGGAAGGCTTGCTTATGAGAAAAGGCGAATCACGTTGCTACCTTTGCCCTTCTGGGCTATGTACATTGAAACAGCCTTCAACGTAAAGCAGTGCTCTTTGGCAAAAACTCTTACCTGACAAAATGTCCTTTGCAGTAGATATTTATTTGGGATGGCATTATTTTGGAATATTATTTTTCTATTAACTACCTTAGATAGATGCTTTAAAAAATAATTGACAGGGTTAGCATCTTATGCCAACCTGAAGGAGAAGGTTAGCCTTGATTAATATACTATTCCCTTCCATGTGAGTCCGAAGTAAAATAGGCTCTTAACTACTCAATGAAGTCAGTTGATTAGAAGAAATGAATTCAGTAATACTGAAAATTGTGGGAATTCATGCACTTTACACTGGTTTTGCAGCTGTAATTATCATTATATTAATTGCACTAAACTCACCACTATATTAAAGTGGATATAGCTGTGGGGCTTTACGGCAACTAAGTTCAGACACTCATAAGTATGGGTAGAATAAAATTTTCTCATTGTTAAATCAAAAAGCATGGGTCCATGACATTTCACTGAAAACCAGGGTAGAAAACTAGAGCTCCTTTCAGTAAGTGCTGCATTCTATGTGCTGTAGTCCAAACTGTGGCTTTAAGCCATGAAGGGATCCAGTTTTCTGGAGACCATGGTTGGTGTGTTTGAAAGCAAAGGGTCTGTCAGAAGCTGGAGGAAGGAGGTGGTCTTGACCAGTTATAACAACTGGATTTAGCAGTTCTGTGTTGTAGGCTCCAGTGAACAGAAGAGTCCTGGGGCCATCTGTCAAGAGTACACGTCCCCAGAGGAAGCCTCTTGTCAAGAAGAAGAAGATCCCAAACTGAAGAGTGTGGGTGTGTATTGTAAAAAGGAAGACAGTTGCCGAGTTTCTCAGGTAAGAGCACAGGGAGTAAATCTGAGATCTGCAGAGGATTCAGGAGGAAACGCTTATCAGCCTGAACAAGAAGCTTACACGGAATAAACTTCTTTGGAGATAATTAGGGTCATAATGGAAAGGTGAACACTGAGAATGCAGCTAGGGATTTCTGGGCTTGTAGTCCTGGTGGTGTGTTAATAAATCTACTCTCCAAGAGCAAATCTTTGTTGTACAGTATCAGCTTTGACTGGCTGCAAAAGCAAAGTCGATTGGATTGGACATGAGCTTGGTGTGCTATTTTGGGCAGCCTGCAACAAACTGAATGCTCTGTTAGATAGCAAGAAATTATTCGCTGCAGGCTTTATAAACCATTGTGAATATAAAAGACTTCTTACTTTCTTGTCCTTTATATCAGTGCTATGTTAAAAAAAAAAAAGTGAACAGTTGTCTGCTTAAAGTGCTGTTATTTGGGATTATAAAGACAAGGACAAATCGTGCCTAATTTTAGAAATACGAGATGTAAGGTAATGTTTCTCCATCCGCATCTATTGTGTACAAAGATGTTTCCTCCTACTTGAAAGTCCCTGAGCAATAAACTGCTGGGTGCATGTTCTGGGGAAGTATCTCTGACTGCTTAGCTACTTGCCTGATCCTTGGTAAGCATATGCAGCTGATGTCTCCAAGATAAGAATCTGTGTCAAATGGACATTTGATGTGTCTGGGAACAGCTCTTGCTGTTTGAGTCCTTAGAGATGGTAAATGGAGTAACACCAAGCACTGATGTGCACAGATGTACACAAAGGAGTAACCCTGGCCTCGAATGGAGTCAAACAGTACTGTGAAAGGCTTGGATGATGGGGAGAAGCTGACTGAGCTATTCTTTGGCAAAGAGAAAAGAACAAAGAATAGTGTTTTGTTTGTAGTTTTAGGGAAAGGTGAGCAAAAGAATCCTAAAGTAGACATGAAAGACAACTTTTGAAGGGAAGCCATCATTAGGATGGGAAACGGTGGATACTGAATTTTTTAACTTGGTCTTAGCTGAGTCTTCCTAAGCTTGATATTAGTGTAGAGGAAGGAGAAAAAAAAAAAAAAAAAGAATGAGTACATTATGGATGTTAGGTGTTTTTAATCTTAATGCATGGTATTATTTACAGAACAGAATAATTAGAAATCCTAGAAGTGCCTGTATTAGATACTCATGGTCTAGGAAAATGGTAAGTCACGCTTACCATGGAGTTCCTTAAACTTGTAGGTTTATGCATCTGTGGTACATTTGGAAGAGGAAGGTTTGCACTCATTTTTGAGAATGGAGATACGTGGCAGCAGCCAAACATGTTAGATGTCTTTATCTGATTGCTGTGATGAGACAGCAGACTGTTGTAGAGCACAGACCTAAGGCAGTGGCTGACCACTGAGGTCAGCTAGTTCCAAGAAAGCAGGCCATTACTAACATTTTTGCATATAAAGTGCTTTTCTGTTTCTGAATGAATCTTGGCAGGATGGAACATTTTACTCTGGCTGCTGAAAAAGGTGACAATCCTTAACAGTTCTCAGCAGTCTCTTCCAAGCCTGGAATTTGCTATACAAGACTGGAAACATCTAGAGAGGAGAGTTTTCAGCCTTACTTGACTTCAAAGCCACTTCAGAGTTCGTACTTTCCCTTTCCTCCACCCTAAGAAATCAAAAAGCTCTCTTGAATCTTCCTCTTTGTCTTCAAATAAGAAAGTCTTTGCTGTGCCACTAAAAGAAGACTTCTGGTGACTGCCTTAACTGTTTCTTAGAAAAATGGATATTAAAGCTGAATACTTCATGTTTTCAATTGTAGCTGGAGCAAACACAAATGTAGCAGGCGGTTGGCAGAAGGCTCTGATGCATTTGACTTGATAAACCTGCATATCCCGTATTTGCTTAAGAAGCCAATTAGTTGGGTACATTTTTTGCAACGCGTGCCTGTTGCCAGCAAGCTGTACTGTTCAGAGGCTGCAGAATGCCTGTTTTTTCTGGCTTCCTGAAGGGGAAACAAATTGCATAGCTGACAACAGGATCAGGGCTCAGATGCCCACTTTCTCTGTCACTACTTGAATTACAACCTTTCTTTGAAAAATTATGTCGTTTTCACTGCTAAGTGGTGTAGTGGAAATCCCCTTGCAAAGAGTGAAAGAGAGACCGTAGTAAAGGTCTTGCAAGGTGCTGGTGTTCCTGCAAGATGTAAATGACATTTCTGTTCAAAATGGGAATAGATTTTTTAAATCACAAAACTATTAGGATTTTTCTGGGGAAAGTATCTGCCAGCAGAAATGCTCTGAGGGGAGCGCACGCTGAAGCGGAGGCTGCTCCGGGTCTAACCTCACAGACATGTCAGAGAAGGAGAGCGACTGTGCTTTTGAGCTCATCACGTGGCTCTCTGCTTGGGGTGCAGGTGCAGACCTGGTGCTCCATGCGTAGTGAACGTAAACGAGCAGCAACACTGCAGAAGAGAGGTTGGTGTAAAATAGCTGCCAGAAAGGATGAGGCCTTTCAAGCCGGCCTCAAGTGCCGCAGGTACTTCTTCTGACTCCTACACCGAATCCTGTAGGTTGTGATGACATCTTTAAAAAAAAACATAACCCCAACCAGTGTCATTTGTGCATCGTGGACCAAGTCCTGCATTCCACTGTTTTACTTCAACCACTGTTAAACACAATGCTACCTCATTAACTGCCCCTGAAATTATGGCTGCTATTACAAGTGATATCATTGGTTTCCTGTGGGGAAACCACAAGGTTTTTTTTCCGAATGCTACAAAACCTTATTATCAAGGACTGTAAAGAGAACTCTTCTTATCTTGGTAATTCTGCACTGTCAAAATTTCCATTGGAAGCTAACGCTGCACACTTGTGCATCTTTGGGTGGGGTTTTTTGTGTTGCATGCTGAGAGATAGCTGAGCAGTTTCTGCATGACTAGCAAAGAGAAAATGGAAGAGATGCCTTTTCATCCAAAACCTGTTGCAGTATCGCCTTTCCGCTGACTTCAGTGGATTTTATTTTCTGTTCAGAAGTATGATGTATCCTGAGAGAGATGTAATCTCTAGCTGTATTTCTTTCAATAGCCACAAGGAGAATGGATTTTCCTATTGAAGTTGCTATAATCCACTTACCTGGTTTTAGGATTTTTGTAATTCCCCCTTGACACACTTATACAAAGAGTGTGGGCAAATATTTTCCCCAGGGCAGCTGAAAACCTGATTCTTCAACTATTCCTCAAGGGAGACATCCTAGTGAAGCAGGCCCCCCACCCTGTGCTTGGCAGCAGGCTTGCAAATTTTAGGAATCCTGTTTGACAAAAGTGCAAGAACTTGTGAGCAAGGTACAGTCCTTAAAATACTGAGCTTGTGCTTTTAAAAGTTGCTTGAGACCCCCCCATGAGCATGTCCACATGGCTCAGTTGAAGCTAGTGTAGAAAACCCAAGCTCATGTCTATGTAGCCTTGTGGATAATCTCCCCAAACTATTTGTTGCTGCAGCAAGTAAGCCGATTCCGAATCTGGAGCATCCTTTAACCAGTTTAGCCTTCGCCATGGGCTTTCTCATCCATTGCTTCTAGCTTAAGTGTTTGGCTAGGAGAATGTTAGAAGCTTGTCCTCTCTGTGGCAGTGGGTTAAACTTGTTCGGCTTTGAATGATGTATTCCCAAATACAATTTTGAGTGAAAATAAACCTTGCTTTGAGCAAAACAACACCTGTGCTCACATGGTGCCACTGGCATGCAGCTAAGGAGTTGTAGTAATGCAGGCTGCTGTTTCCTTATTTGAAGTCCAAGTCTCTGACACCACTTCTCCAAGCCTGTATTATCACAGCACCCTCCACGCTGGCTCTTACCCAGACTTTGGTCTAGCTCTCTTTGGGACATGAGAGATGTTCTGAGCTCTGGAGACCAAGGCTAAACTGTCTTGTTGGGGGTTTGTCTTAGAAGTCAGCCTCTGCCATATGTGTGCCTGCTCCCACCTCCATTTGCCATGGCAATGCAAGTAAAAAATATTTGAGCTACTTTCCTCCTCTAACATCCTGCATTTTAATCTTGAGGGACACGGTTCCCCTAATGCGGTGCAGTTGCAGAGGGCAGCACTGGGAGTCAAGGATGTGTCCATACACAGCACTTTGCAAGGAACAGTGATGAAGAAAATAAAGCAGAATCACAGAATCACAGCATGTTAGGGGTTGGAAGAGACCTCTGGAGGTCATCTAGTCGAACTCCTTGCTAGAGCAGGATCATAGAATCATAGAACCATTTCAGTTGGAAAAGACCTTTAAGATCATCAAGTCCAACCATCAGATTAGGTCACACAAGAACGTGTCCAGGCAGGTTTTGAATGTCTCCAGAGAAAGAGACTTCACAACCTCTCTGGACAGCCTGTGCCAGTGCTCTGTCACCCTCACCACGAAAAAGTTTTTCTTTATCTTCACATAAAGAAATGGATGCACCTTCCTCAGTCTTTGTGATTGTACATATTTACCAGCAAGCCAAGGTATCTCTTCAGTGCAGCTGAATGACCACTGAGATCTAACTAGCGTGCGTGTAGGTTAAGATGAAGGTTTGAAACCATGACTTGACTTGGAGCTCGCCCTTGAAAAGAGGTCCATGATGCATTTGCGTAGCAAATTTGAATTGAATCACTCAACTACTGAACCTTTCAGCTTAACAGTGTTGTGGTTGCATCTCTATTTAAAGAAATATCTGGTAAGCAGATAAAAGTCCTCATCTCGCCACATTCACAGCTGTTAAAGTATTGTTTTCTTACTTCCTGTTGAGCAGCACGTTCAGGCACAGCACAGTGCGTGCTGGTTTCCTTCTCGTGTAAACTGTCAGCTCCTTGTTAGCCTTTGCAGAGAGTAAGGGCACAGGTGCATGGAGAGTGGCTGGCTCAGCCCACAAACTGTTATAAGGCTATAAAAGCGATTGTTCTTCACCGACGCACGCATTTGGGCATTTCTCAGAGGCCAACATAAACGTTTTAAGGTGTTAGGACATGCTTAAGGTTATGGGACGTGGCAGACTTGGGCTAAATTTTCTGCATGGAGAAGGCAGGACGCAGGCTGAGCTGCTGTCTCCATGTGGTAGCTGAAAAATGCAGTCATGGGCCCTGTTCAGTGTTGCGGAGTGGCCTTACTCCCTCACGCACAAATGCTGCATCCTCAGTGGGAGGAGGTTTTCCCTGCAGAAAGGTGATGGCACATTTCTCTAAGGTTCCTGGATAACAAGCTCATGTTCTCTCAGAAGGGTGGTGTTGCCGAAAAACTGACTGGCTCAAAGCAAGCACTCTTGTTGCTACTTCTGATTTATAAACTAGCAGAATAATCCTATTGTTTTGTTTTGGGTTTGGTTTTTTTTTTTTTGCTTGGTTTCTAGTCTAGGATACTGTGGCCTTTCTGTTCATATTACATGCTTAGTAACGCTTATTTCGAGCCTACTTAAAGGTGCTTTTTGCTTTTATGAAAATATGCTACTCTAGTATTTTTGGTCATCTTTATTGTGTGCACGCACCTCCTGCTTCTCTAGTTGATGCTGAGGAAAGAGTTACTCTACATGCTATTATTGGTGCCAATAAATTCTTGCTCTGCTGCTTAGTCAGTACTTCATTTGTAGCGCTGCCCAGGGATGCAGAAATATTTGCATGAGTGGCTTTTCTCCTTCTATAATCTAAGGATCAAAATTGCAAAGTATTTAAAGATGATGATGTGATTGGGTTGCTATTTAGGAATTTCTGTTCAGATGCTGATTTAACCGACAAACAAAAAATGCACACCCATCTACATCACCACTGCTGGACGTGTGCATGGAGGTTCAGCTCTCTGCGTCAGAAATAACCAGGGATAGCAAAGACCTTGTGACCAGGATGGGAGTTGAACGACACCAGAGCAGCCAGCGGTGCTACCCCTCTGCGTGAGCACTGCAGAAACTGATGGCATTTCTGTCTTGAAAACTGATTACTGTTTTAGCAGAAGGTGTGCGAAAACCATGTAGCTCATAGAATGCTCTTTAGGCCGGACCCTACAGCCGCTGAGAAGAAAGGTTTTGCCAAATGATGTTCAGGAACTTGATAGCATTCCCTGCAAGCGGAGGAGGTGGGTGGAACAAGCCATCTTCCAACCTTTACCTACACCTCCCCAGCAAGAGGGGTGGCATGCTGTTAAGTAGTGTGATGGGGGAGAGAGGTGTAGGGAGGTGGATTATACACTGTACCCACACCTTGGAGGGGAAGAAACCCCAACAACAAAATACCAGCACCCGTAAAGCTTGAAAATCAAGTAAGGCAAGCAAGGGAATGGTGTGAGTGTTACTCTTTGATCTTTGTGCACTGAGCTTTATTTTCTTCTCAGCACATGACTAAACACATGCCTAAAACAGTTCATCTTTGCTCTAAGTCAAGAGCATCCTGGAGAAAGCATTGGTTTTATACCTTACTCTACCCTTTACTTGAAGTGAAACTCTATTTTAGGAGTTATAGCACCAGGCTGAAATGGAGAGAAGGGTGTAAATTATTTTCTGTCGGTCTTGAAAGCAGTTCTCTGTTTTAGGTGAGCAGCCGCAAAACTGGGTATTGCAGCTACTTGAGGAGGAAAAAGAATTGTGGTGAAGGCTGACCATTCTGGTTTGTGGCTTTCTCCTGAATGCTTTTATTCTGTTTGAAGCTGTGATGACTTCACATTGTGGGACAGTTCACAGAGGGTCATCTAATCACACAGAGATGGCAGGTTCTGATATGCCTTGCACAGGTTTTCCTGGAGTTGTGCTACAACAAAATTGTGGAGTGTAAAGAAAACTGGGAATTTTTTCCATAGGTATATAAGACTGCTTTCCTTTTAACCCTTATTAATCACCTTCCAGTATACATTGCAAGGTTTCATGGAAAACGCTGTTGTGACCAAACATGCAGTGCTGACATGCAGAACCCAGAGTTTCTTTCCCCGTAGCTAGAGGCTAAGGAGCTTCTTTGAAAGAAGCTGTTGGTGGCTTGTTTGTTGTGTTTTTTAATTGAGAGAAATAAACTCTGACTGAGGCCATTTGTAGCTCACAAAGGTTCTATTTCACTGGTTAAACACAAATAATTGGATGCATGATTCATGCCCTGATGCTGTGACTTGCAGATAATTTTTTTTTGCCTGCTATCATATAACATAATTCTGTGTTTTAATGTGCCCAACTGCTCAGCTTAGGCAGTGCTGGAACCCAGAGGCTGGCTATGCAGCAACGAGTCTGTACTGAAGTGCTCTTTAGGGCTCGATATAAAAGGCTTCCTTACAGCACTGTGTATCCTGGAAACATATCAAAACACTTTTTCATAAAGTGAAGTAAAAAAATCCTGTGCATCATACACAGCGTGACTGCACACCCAACATCGAACTGCAGTCAGTTCTGATATTGAACACACCTCTTACCCAGAGGTGGCAGCTCTCTGAGGTTGTTCAAAGTCATGATGGAAGGATGCCATCAAATGAGGAAAGCAGGTTGGCTTCTCCTGAGTAGAGGCAGTAGTAACACACTATTTCCTCCATACGTTGCAGTAGGTTTTTTCTCCTCATGCAAAAAGATCTCTGGTACATATGCAGAGTCTTGGCTCTGAGTTTCCCCTGAGCACTACTGTATTTGCAAGTTCAGACCTCTGATGACTTGCTGAGAACACTAATTCACGTATAATTTAACACAGGGGAAATCTGGAGATTTAGTGCATTTAAAGCTAAATGTGGCCAGGTTTTAGGAAAGGCATTATGCTCCTACTTCTGAAATTCCTGGAGTGAGGGAGCTTCTACCCTACCTAGGAGGCTTGTGTTTTACAACATGACTTAGTAATATTTCCCTGTGGTTGTAGAGTGCCTCACAAAGTGACTATGAAATACTACCAGTACTTCTCTCTTTGATGCCAGTGTTTTTAAAAGTGCAGTATTGATAACTAGGTGGCTCAATTTTTTCAGTTTGGAGAAGCAGAGGAGGGGAGAAGAGCACTGTTCTAAGGAATTTCACTGATATGTGACTAGCAGTATTTACAGTACTGTCACAAAATACTTTTGGTTGGAATCAACCTTAAAGATCATCAGTTTCCAACACACCACCACTGCCCTGATCCCTTTATGTCTCTGCTTTCTGGATGTGACACCTGCCGCTTTGACCATCCTGGTCCTGAGGTGGGTGAGGGACTCTTGCACCGGGCTGCAGAGTTAGTGGTTTGCTATGGGCAGGCTACATTTTGAGCACCGTCTTTCCAGACATGGCCTACCTCCCTGGCTGCAGCACAGGGCCGGAGTGTGTCTTGTGCACGGATTCACAGGGTAAAGCTCTAATGACAGTGAAGCAGGGGGCGGGAGATGACTGGGCAAGGTTGTCTTACCACAGAGGTCTTTCACAGACCTGACAGCGGTAGCAGGAGAAAGAACAGAGGCCTGTATGCACACACGAGCCTCTGGCAGCATGTCACTGATGCCTCCTGTTAGGAGTCTGGGGAGAGGGCATGCAAATCTTTAAAACTTAGAAAATGCTGGCCAAGGAGTGAGGTGTCACCTGTGCAGCCGGCACTTCTTAGGGTGAACTAGTTTCTCCAGCAGTCAGAGAGATCCTGTATTGCTGTACTGTGGGGTTGTTTTGTACTGATGAGCCGTACCCCTCCCTCCCCTCACCAGCCCGCTGGGCTGCCAAGTAATTGGCAGCTGCCTTGCTGGAGCTCAGAGATGAAGATGTTTGTTATCCTGGGGTGGGATCAATAACTGTTCTGCTTTACATCCAATGTCTGTGATTTCTGGCAAGCAAAAAGACTTTTCTGCTATCTTAACCCAAACTACAATTTAATTAGAGGATTTTGAAATGGTCAATACATCCTTCTGTCCTGTGCAAGGACTTTCTTATGAAGATAAGCTGAGCAGCCAGAACTTCAGGTCCTTCCTGCACTAACCTGTGTTGGTTTGCAGAGCTTTTCACACTCCTCCCTTTCAAGGCAGCTCTATCCTGTTTTGTTCGCATCTTTCTGCCTGTAAACACAGAACTGGTCCAGTACCCTCAGCAGGAGCTCTAGAGCCTTTTCCCAGTGCCAGTGAGTTGTCTCTTGCTCCTTCCTTTCCATGTCTTACTCAAGCTCTGCTGAAACAGTGGCTTATCTTGGGACAGCAGAGCCCGGAGTGGAAACAAACCAATATATAAGTACAGTAAATGTCAGGTCAGGAGTTATGTCATTCAGTTTACCACAGCAGGGTGGCACTTCTGAGACAGATGGTGAAGGTATAGAAAGGCATTTTCCGGACTACCAGATGTATGGCTTCTGTTGGGAGAAAAGAACTGGGGTTTGTGTTGCTTCGTTAGAACAACCAATAGAAAAGCAGAGTGCACTGGGTGCCAAGGCCGCATTTTGCTTCATGCCATGTTCAGCACTTTCTCAAGGTGAGTGTTCTAGCACAGAAAGAAGTTGAAAAGGCGAAGGGGGGCTGAGAGTTCCTAAGCCTCCTCAGCAGCATGTTTTGAAGTTGAATGCCTTTGTGCTCAGGAAATTCCTCAGGTTATGGACACTTGAGCTTAACAATGAGCCTGTTAACATCAAAGGTTGAAAGGGAGCACGTGTCATGCTGGAAAGGGCAGCTGGGGAGTACTGCAGCAAAAAGAGAGGCAAGATTTAAGATGAGGAAGAGGTAAGGAATAAAGAAGGAGATATGGGAGAAAGGCACAGAGCAGAACTCTGTTTCACTTATCAAACCCAAAAAACAAAGGTGAATTTAGGCCACGCTTCTTTGAAAGAGACAGAGGTATTGAGCCTTGAAAGGCAGTGTTAACATGTCCTTGAAACCTTTGGGAAGCCTGCTAGGAGAGCAAAACAAAGTCCTTACATAAGGACTGGGCAGGAGGCTGGAAACAGGTAATGGGCATATAAACCTTATCTGTTTGTGTGGAAAAACCCATGGAAGTGTTGGATCTTGCCACTTGAGAAAGAGACTGATTTTCCAGCTACTTGCTTCTTGCCCTCACCTGCGCTGGGGAAATGCTCAGCTCCCGGAGGGAGCACAGGACAGGCTCTGTACTCAAGAACAAAAGACCAACAACTAAAACACACACAAAAAAATTAAAAAAAAAAAAAGGGGGGGAAGATTTTCTAGGTTTAAAAAGGGAGCAGCTCTGGAGGAGCTAATTCATGAAGAAGTCTTAGTTCTCCCCACACGGCTTCTCATGGGTTACTTTCGCTCCCTGAGATTAAACGCCTCAGTCTCAGGCCTCTGAAGAATAACACCCTGACCAGGTTTGCTATGGAATTAAGGCAGCAATATATGTAACAGATACCTCCTTGGGGTTTGGGGGCACTTTTTATGTTTGGTTTGTTTGTTTTTTCCTCTGGTGGGAATGCTGATTGACAAGCGCTGCAGTGTATTGCTACCTCAGCGGTGTCAGTGCCACGGTTTGTGGTTTGTGGTCTTACTGTCGTGGGCTGGATGCATTTTGTGGTATAGCTTAATTCCTTTTTAATAAATCCAGGTCACTTCATACACCACACGGCCTTTAAATTAACAACTAGTGCCAGATGTGGTAGGAAGCCACAAAAAAACTAATGCTGGTTGTGGAAGGCTGTAAACTTAAAAGGCATCTAGGCAAGGACAGAGAGTCCTGCGCAGTTCTGCATCGTTTATAGCACTTTTATGTAAGCGTGCCAACTTGCTTGATTTATGTGTGTGTATATTTGGACTTATTTTCCTCCCATTATCCCAGAAATTGATTCAGTTTCGTCATGCCTCTGAGGCTATTTAAAGACTGTGTGATGTTCCATCACCTGCCTGAGTTACAGGGAGTACACTGGAACAAATGCCCAGACGCTCCATTTCCAGAGGTCAAGGGCACCTGTGCCTGCCTGCGGAGATGAGGGCAGCTGGTGCTGCTGCTGGATGGACCATGGATGCCTCTGTCCTGGGGATCAGAAAAGGGGATGGTATTTAGGTAGGTTTCCCGGGATGTGTCCCTTCCTCATGCTGCACTTGGGTATTTTGTCTGAATGTGACAATTTGGGGTGTTTGGCATTCTGGTAGCCTGATAGGAATACGTGGTGTTACAGGAGCACGTGGGGGGGTTTTGATGTGTCTCCAATGTGTCACATTTATATGCTGGCTCTAAGCACTGAGCACTCATGAGCACTGTTGTTTGGGTTTCATCAGACCTGGCATCACGCTGCCACTCAGCACACTCCTGCCAGGGCAACCATGGACAGACGTGTGGAGAGGTGCTTTCAGCAGCAGTTACAAAGGAAGCACCACATTAA
The DNA here is from genome assembly GCA_013400835.1 of Zapornia atra. Classification (NCBI taxonomy): domain Eukaryota; kingdom Metazoa; phylum Chordata; class Aves; order Gruiformes; family Rallidae; genus Zapornia; species Zapornia atra. The sequence continues at coordinate 22,741 of VZTU01002285.1, read as the reverse complement.
TATTTATGGAGTGGTCACCTTACAGAGGGGCACAGAAATCCTACATATTCTCTGACTTCTGTATTTATTTACCGTGGTAGATTAATCTAAAGTTCCTGGTTGGACCCGTTGAGCACTAGTATGATTACTGTCCAGCCAGTTTAGAAGGAAGAAGGTCTGGCAATTTAAGGAGATTTGGAGGAGTCTGTGGAAAAAGATTTCACCCCCAGACATGCAAGTGCCATTTCTTGGAAGTAACCTGCAACTGAGTATAAAGAGCACCATCTACTGATGCAGAAGAAAATGAAACATTTGTATGCAAGGCTTTTTATTTTCTTTTACTTCTCCTTAGTCAAGATGTTGGTGGCTTTCTGAATGCAGACTTTAATCTGGATTTTGGTTGTCAGCAGCAAGATTTTTTAACTATTGACTCCCCTTGCTAATGGTGCTAATAGTTAAGATGGAGCATGTTATCCATATATGGTCTGTTCTTTCCTCCAGCAATCCCAGCAAAGAAGGGGCCTAGTTAGCACCCTCGTTATGCATAGATACGCCTGATGATTATATCAACTGCCTGCCTAATCCTTTTTGTCATGACAGTTTCTTTCAGTACCAGCTTCGAAAAGCATGTCGAGCTTCCACAGACTGTCATGGTCTCTTTCCAGTGCCAGCTTCTCTCAGGCTCCTGGCTGAAAGCTGAGTGATTTGTAACAACCTCACCCAACAGCTTTGTGTGCTCCATGCTGGAAACACTTCACAAACTTCAGGGGCTTCGTACTGACATAGTTTGTTGTGCGTGGGAGTTGGTCATGAGGGCCCTCCTGCTGTCAGCTCCTAGGCTCTGTGTTCACCGTAGAAATTTGGCATTATCTTAAAATGAGAAGAGTGTTTCTGGAGTACTACTCACCTCTCTGGACCTCAGTCAACCTTACCTGTCTCACTCTGCTGTGGAGGGGTATCTGTATTTTCAATTTTATGTCCCCATGACTGACTGTTTCTCTATCACTTAAGCATCTTGTTCAGTGCCAGAAAGGGCACAAAGCTGAATCATTCAGAATGCCTAATTTCTGAATTGAAAGCATTTGCCTGAGTACTCTCTTTTGGGGAGGAGTGTGAGCACATTACCCTTGACCTAAAAAAGTTTATATTTAAAGATGTGAGAAGCTTCCTTAATCTTCCTGATTGTAAAGTTTGCTTTAAGGGAGCTCTGACAGGAACAAGGAGACCTTCGCAGATACCTGGGTCACATGTGTTGTGCTATCTCTATCCTGCTACTGCCTGATGATATGTGAAGAAGGAGCTTGGCCTTGCTTCCTATTTTACAGAAGCATAAGGCTGCCTCTTTTGCTGTACACCAGCACCACTTAGTGCTGAGATGTTCTAGGTAGAGGTCACTAATGGAAAAATAAGCTTATACATGATGGTATTCAGTTTTCAAGTGAAGCCCGAGTTCATGGGCTATGGGTTAAGGTACAGGTAAGTTTGTGGGAGCACCTATTTTTTTGTTCTATATTTCCACTCTCTCCCTCCCCACCCCACTTCAGAGACCTTGCAGCATCTTCTACTGTTTGCAGTACATCTGTGAAGTACACAGTTTATGAACTGAAATCTAAGGTGCGATTCATTTCTTGGACCACCCTTTGCCAGTCAATTCCAAAACTATAGATCCAGCAAAAGTTTTAGTTACAAATTTAAAGAATATGGATATTCTCCACCTCTAAGTTTCTGTGACCTCTAATGGATATGGACAAATTTAATAAAGTCAGAATGCAAACAAGGAAGAGGAAATCCTAGACTGGTTATTGTGGTTGGGGAAAAAGCCTGAAAGTGAACTTCTGGATAGTGAAGTTTCTTTTCCCTCCACTAATCAGCTGGTTTAGTTAGAGGGATTTTTCTTCTTACAAATGTTTCTCAGAAACAGAAAAAACTCTTGGGGTCAGTTTAGTGCAGATGATTAGAGAGGGAGAATAGCGGTGGGGTGGGAGTTTGTTAGTTTTCCTGCTTATATCTATTATCTCAAAACTAGGGGAAAAATCAGATCTAGAACCATAGTAATATTAAACTCTTGCTTCCCTGGGAGGAAAGGAGGAAAAGGGACAAGTAAAACCATTCTGAACCATGCAACTATTCTGACCATGTTCTGCCTGACGACAGCTGACTGTAAGATTTGAATGAAACTACTGGTGCCTTACCTCATTCTGACTCGTGAACAAACACAAGCAAAAGGAAACATGTGAGATGTTTGTGCATCATAAGCTTATACCAGCTGACATTCTTGGATGTAAATATGGCCCTTTGAATACAAGCACAAAATGTGTCATAGCTGATTAGTCCTGTCACTGTTGCAGATAACATTTGATTGCCACTTCTTGACCAACACAGGAAGGACCTTCTCAGCACAAGGAGGACATGGACCAGTTGGACCATATCCAGAGGAGGGACACAAAAATGATCAGCCTGTCTTCTCCTATGAAGACAGGCTGAGGGAGTTAGGGCTGTTCAGTGTGGAGAGGAGAAGGCTCTGGGGAGAACCTTATAGCAGTCTTCTTCCAGTACCTGAAGGGCACCTCTGAGAAAGCTGGGGAAGAAATGTTCACAAGGGCATCTAGCTATAGGGCAACTAGAAAAGGGAAGATTTAGGTTGGGTATTATTGAAAAGTTCATCAGTATGAGGGTGATAGATCCCTGGAATAGGTTGCCAAGAGAGGTAGTGGAGGCCCGATCACTGGAGATATTCAAGGTCAAGCTTGATAGGTGTCTGAGCAACCTGCTCTAGTGAAGATGTCCCTGTTTACTGCAGGGGGGTTGGGCTAGATGGCCTTTAAAGGTCCCTTCCAACCCAACACATTCTGTGAGTCTGTGATTCTAAGCACAGATCAGCTAATGCGTGCTTGCAAACAGTAAGTCCCCAAAGCAAGACTGGAAGAGCACACACAAGCCACCCAAACAGAGCTCTCCTACATAACACAGGGGAATGGGAAGTGCAGATTGTGGCAGATGAGGTTCTAAACGTTTGGGCAATGTCTAAATGTTTTGACTGCAAATTTAAATTATTTTTTTTTAGTGCAAATAATCTTCATTGTCCCCTCCAAAATCTCTTTCTCCTTTTGTCCTGGTGCTCCTGAGTAGTAGCAGAGTACAGAGGTGGCAGCTACAGAAAGACAGCAAGATCTTTGGGATCAGGGCATAGGGGAAATGGAGACTTCTCTCCTTCAATGTGCAGAGCCGCCGTGCATGAGTGGGGGGGATTAGGGCCTGCATAGCTTCAACGGGGACGAAAATCTGTCAAGCGGATGAAAGAAATGCCTCTTCTTACTTCAGTGTGAAGTCATAGAGTCACAGGGGTTGGAAGGGACCTCAAGAGATCATCGAGTCCAACCCCCCTGCCAACGCAGCTCCCTAGCTCATATTACACAGACAGGCATCCAGAGGAGACTTGAATATCTCCAGAGAAGGAGACTCCACCGCCTCCCTGGGCAGCCTGTGCCAGGGCTCTGTCACCCTCCCTGTGAAAAAGTTCTTCCGCATGTTGGTGCGGAACTTCCTGTGCTCCAACTTGAGGCCATTGCCCCTAGTCCTGTCCCCACAGGCCACTGAAAAGGGGCTGGCCAATTCCCCCTGCATCCCATACTTAAGATATTTTTAAACATTAATAAGGCCCAAAGGGGAGAAGGGAAGGATGTTCAATACTCTGTATCTTAATATGGAGCTTAAATTCCATACTCATTATCTTATTATGGAACAGCCCTTACACTGGCAGAATTCCCTCTTTAGACATGCTTTTGACTATCAACCTACCCTTTGTTTTTCCTCCAAGAGTGGGGAAGCGTGGAGGTACAACTGCGTAAAATTTCCAAGTTTGTCACAGTTATCTGACAAATATCTGCCAAAGACTGCCAAACAAAGGCAGCTTTTGTTTGCTGTGTGTTCTATTTAGGCTGTTCTCTCATTTCATCGTAAGACTTTGCTGCAGCTTCCTGTTCACTCAGCAAGTGAACTGAAAGAAGACTTTGTTGCTTCTTTTTGTATACTAAATAATTTGGTTGTAGTAAGTGTTTTGACCAGTAAAGGAAATCAAATGTAGAATTGGTGAGAGTTTCCATAGTTATAAAAATTCAGTGTCACACCAAAAATGTATTTAGGACTAGAAACTGGTATCTAGATTGGATGGAAAAGTTTGTAATCCTTATTGGTTTTTCAATATGCAATACAGCAATTGTATCTCTGCATACTGACTGGCAGGAAACTATAATGTTAATTCATTTTTAAAATGTTTTCATTATCCTAAAAAAATGTGGGTATGATTTGGATTTCTTTTTTTTAAAAAAAAAACAACAAGCAGGTTTGTTTGGTGGTTTGGGCTTTGTGTTTGAACTTTGTGTCTCTTTCTTCAGGTGTGAAGCTCAGGCAGGTTTTGTGGCAAAGATTATGTGTTAGGCACAGCAGTGTGAAACAGTCTGCTTTGTGGCAATTCTTCTGGTAGAATTTGGGGGTTTGGTCTTGAACTGCAAGGAAAGATCTAGCCTGGAAGATACAGCCCTCTAACAGAGTAGAGCTGATCAGAAACACGCAAGTGTTCTGAGTATTTGTCATTTGCCTCATTCTAATGACTCGACAAGACTTAAACTTATTTTCTTTTTTAAACTTGAGTTTTCTCTAGGAAATACTTTTCTTCTGTTGTAATTCTAGTCCTGGCAAGTTTTGGGAACACGTGGGATAGAGAGACATCGTGTATTGTCTTGGTTTCAAAGTTGTTTAGTAGTTATTCTAATATTTTAATGTACATTTTCAAGTGTTTCTAAGGCCCAAAAAGCCATCTTGATAAAATGAGCCCTGTCTAAAAGAATTCCTGGTCGCTGCCATGCATTGAGTTTGTGGAAGACTAATTCTTTATCTGGATCCCTGCACTGTCCATTCAGGCACAGAGGTGGGACCAGGAACAATGACAGAGATTTCATCTCTGCTTCTGAACTCCACAGCTGATCAACAGCAGCACAGGGGAGGCAGGACCCCAGTGCCAGTCTGAGTTTTCCATGAACAGTGGTACCTTAGTTGTGCTGTATAATCCACTGGCACTGAACAACTGCCAGCTCCTTCTGTACTGCCGCAATGACACATCCTTGTTCTCTGCCACATGTATCCCAGTGAGGACAGTCGGATCTGGGGCCTGAACTCCTCTGACAGCCCTGGCTAGAGCCCTGTGGCCAAGTCCAGAGCAGCCTGACAGCATGGGTGCTACAGGGGACACAACCGTGCCTTGCCTGAGAGGAGACATTGGTGCCAGTTCTGGCTCTTGCAGGTCCTCCTCAGCCTTTGATGGAACTGAAGGGCAGCAACAGCTCATCTCCTGGCTGGCAGAGCCAAAGCAGAGCCACCTGCCTCTCCTGCCTAGCACAAATAACATTTATAGAAGTGTGTACCCACGATAATGACATTCTTTTGTCATGTCAAATTTTATATTTGCCGATTTAATTTGCAAAAGGTAATACACACCTTTTTCTGTTTGAGTAGCTTGCCTAGAAAGCCTCACAATTAGAGCTGGTATCAACGTTTGCAGGAAGAGTTTTTTACTGAAAGGTCACATCAAATAAGATCTAAAATTTTCATTAAAAATAGTTTTGTTGTTTAATTTTTGAAAAGCTTGAGCAAGTATTTCTTCTGAGCAAGCTCAAGCTGTTTCAGCATCACTTCACAATGTATTTCTTCCCTTAGCAATTGTGGGTAGATCCTACTTGCTTTTCAGAATCTCATTTTAAACGCTTTTCTTTTTTGTTCCCTTTGGGGTGAATGCTTTTAGAAACCTTGAGCTTCTTCAAAGGACAAAATGCCTTGTGACTACAACTATCCCGACTAATGTGCCTTCCTAGCGCTTGGCACAATAGCTGCCGCGTTCCAGTGGCACCCTCTGGCTGCTACTGCAACAAGTGCATTAGCTGGTTTTAGCAGAAAGCACTTGGGAAGAAAAAGTATTGTGTTCTGAGTTTATTATCAAAGCAAGAACTGATTACTCGGGGTGGGTCTGTAGGGGGGAAATAGGAGCCCTAAACGGAACAAGGAGGCTACAAAATGAAAATGACAGGTAAATGTAAAGGAAGTGGGAAAATGTGTGGCAAGGAGCAGTGATTAGGACAAAGACATATGGCCAAACAATGAATAGCACCGAAGTTACCTGGATGAAAGGGGGTGCTTCTATAAAAACAGAGGGTCCATGTGTGAAAGGAAAGAAGAACTTGTATTGCTTTCGAAATGAGATGTGAGGAGATGCAGGGAAAGAAAAGTGCAGTGAATTGAATAGGAAGGGAAGGTGAGTGGAGGAAGCAAAGCAAGCTGTTGGTGCTTTAAGCTGGCTCAGACAAGCTCTCCAGGATCTGGAATATTTCCTTTTCTTACCTGTAGCAAGCAGCTAGCCTGTACTTCAGCTGGTTAGCCCCCGTTGAGATGTTAAGTGATTTGCTGAAGGCTTCAGGGAACTGATGCCAGCTGCCTCTCACTGTTGAAAATGCTGCCTGCCTCTGTATGGTCATATTTCTCATAATGACTGAGAGCACCCTGCTGGAAGATGCTTTTTATCTGAGGGGGGAGAGACGACACATTAAGTAATTTGCTGAGCAGTCAGCTTCCAGAGAACCACTCCAGGTCTCTTAGGGAGCAAGAATGGTGTCTCGGCAATCATGAAGGGATTTGTGAGGTCAGATTCTGTGCTGCATGTTGAACACAGGTAGCCAATTTAGAGGACTTAGATAATAGTTAAGGAGATAAATGCCAAAGGTATGTGAAAAGATCAGTGACCTTCTGTGATGAATCCAACCCTTGTTAGCAGCGCTGCTGCTTCTTGAATATTCTTTTTAGTTTCCTCATCTCGGTTGCCCAAGATTAAACGTAATTCAGGCTGACATGACTCACCAGGCCCTCTTAAAATCTTAACTCAGTCCTCCTATCCCTGTCCTTGAGTTTCCCACACAGGCGAAAGGCCTGCTAGCAGACCCTGCACAGTCCTTTTGACAGCAAAAGCAGGGTGTGGCAGGAGATCTTGTGGCCTGGAAAATGAGTTTCCCCCTGAGGGTCTTGGCAGCATGGCTCCTATGGGGATGGGCACCACGTTAATACATCTCAGCCGGTATCTTGCACCTTATTATTTCTCTTTAATTCCTGAGAGTAATTTAGGTCAGGGAAGAGAATGAGAAATCAGCTCCCTTTTGAGGGTCGTGAAGAAGACAACTTTAAGACCTCCAAGTAAAGCAAGCTTGGGCTCATTAACCAGGAGCTACACAAAAGGTTTAGCCGATTGCTCGGTGGGTGCTGCATAAACTAACTGCTGGAGGAGATACCAGCCACATCCATACTGAGAAGGGTTAATGCAGCAATTCAAGGCTAAAAAATGAGTCACTCACTACTGGGGGTCATGAGAACAATACGTGAACTCTGCTCCCTCCTTCTCCCACACTTTCAGTTTGAATGACCACCTCTAATGAAGTAGGAAACTGCCTTGTGGTGAACAGAGCAGACCCCAAGAGGACTGATGTCAGGGTACCCTTTGCCTAAATGGCTTCAGCAGGACAAACAAACATCCCCTTCAGTGAGACGTTTCCAGCCCAGAAGAGGTGGGAGGCAATCCACTGAAACACCATATACTAGGGCAGGTATTGTCATTCCAATCGACTCAGACATTAAGTGCTGTCACCATTTGGCCGGCACTAGCAACCCAGGGCCTAACTGTTCTTAAGACGCGTCTGTATGTACTTGTAGCCACCCTTCCAGCTCTGCTCTTCTTGGCTCTGACTCAGTAAGAGGGAGCACAGAAAGCGAGCTCTTGTTTTTATCACCAAGTATTCTCGCAAGGGAGTTACAATTGGAGATTGTAGATTACTTCTAGAGGTTTTTTTGAAGCCTAAATATATGTGGAAAAGGCGTTGAGGAGGGGGGTGTGTGCATACAAATCACAGGAATACAAAAATCTGGTGTTAAAATGACAGTACTAGATAAATTCTGTATATTGTGCCAATCCATTATCCAAGCAGAGACCAAGTTTGGAAATCCTCTGGCTGAAGGAAATGGCTTTTTTACCTAATCTGCTCCCTTTTTAACTTGGAAGAAGTATCTGCCTTCTAAGTGAAACTGAAGTAGTTGACACAACCTGTTTTCTTCCTGTGTCTTTTTTCCTTCTCATGCAATGCTGCGTGAAGAAGAATTGAAAACCTGTGTGAATGCTTGGTATGTATCCACATTTGTTTCGAATACTTAGCTTTTGAATGGTACTTCAACACCCAACCAGTTTCTCACTTCAGGCAAAACCACTGTAAATCAGGGAATGCCACTGTGTTGAAAATGACTGTGAGAAAAACTTGGGCTTGGTGATCATCTGGCTTCAAAATGTTTTATGAAAAATCCTATTTTAATGCTCTTGCCTACATTTTAAGCTTTGCTGCAAAACAAATTTTTGTTACTTTGGACCAAAAGTTATTCATGTTTTTGGGAAACCTCCTTGGACTGACAAATGACAACAACATTTTCTTCTTATTTGCTTAAATTTTTGTGTCACCCTAAGTTTTCTGAAAGTCTCCTTATTCTAAATAAAACATTTCCACAGCATGTAGCAACATGCAGTTCTATCTCAAATGCAGAGCTATCTTTTCAGTAAGTTGCTTGTGCTAGCAACAATAGATTGTCATATCTATTAAATTCAAATTCTTCCACGCACAAGGGAGACACAAATCCTGTTTCGCTGTGGGCATAGAAATCAAACAGATCAGTAAGAGCTGCCCATTTCTTGCTCCATCAGCTGTTACCCTGTTAGCTGGTGTGCCATCTGTCTGGGCTGTCATGGCTCCTGGTCAAGTGACTCCAGAACAGGCATTGCCCTCTGACATCCAAGAGCAAACCTGCGTGGAAGAAGATCGTGTGGAGTATGGCATGTGGCATGGAATACGCAGGGTCCCTCCATCGGCTCCAGGCAAGTATGGAAATTCCTGATTATTCTTACAAGTACTGGCTAATGTGAAACTAGCAGGAATTATAGGAACTGGTAGTTATTTCTGGTGCTAGCGAGCAGCAACACGTTATTTTAACAGGAGGGGAAAGAAAAAGCTGTAATAAGTGGCGGTCAGTGACTACTGCATATTAACAGATTGTCCTACAAAGAGCTATGAGGTTGGTCCATCATCACTGTGTATTTCTCCTGGTTTTTTAGCTGTCTCTGAGAGCAGTAATCACTTCATAGAGGTCCCACCAATTGTTTGAAATCAAAGGGGGAAAAAAAACCATAGCAGCTAATCAAAATTGTTAATGAATGGAGAAGTATTGAAAGCAAACATCCAGCTAGTACTCGACCTGCACGGTGGGTCTGAAAAACAGATATGCTGCTGTAAGAAGTGCCCACTGGATCAGCTGGGTGGTGAGTGAAGAACACCAACAATATTTGCACCCTTACTGCTTGAGGAGTTCAGCTCGGGATGTCGTTATTTTGATTGAAAAAAGAAGAACCCTTGATGGCTTGAAAGATAATTAGCATTAGTTGGGGCCAAAGAGCAAAAAGCACCCTGAAATCTACAGTATACTTCTAAAGAGGTCACCATTTGCAGCAAAATAACCAGTCCCTTTATATCCATAAAACTTGGGCATCATCTTAATTCCAGGAAACTGAACTATCCTGTTGGCTCTGAGCCTGGCTTTCAAGTTGCTATGCAAAATTAAATTCTAAGGCTGTCAAGGAAAAAAACAAGTGAGGCTTATCCTACTTGTGTGTAGTGCTAAATCAGTTGGGTTTTTGATATGAAATGCACTATGTTTAACTTCCCTGGCAAGGTACAGGACAAATAGGAGGAGAACATAAAAATTTTTTGGTTCAAGGTCATTCATCCTTCCCTCTTGGTAGTCAGCCCTCTAATATTCATGTCCACATATATTGAGGAATCTCTTGATGGGTGTGAATGTAATCTAGCAGACAGGGATTTTCTTTGAAGCTGGGAAAAGCATGAAGGAAACATTAATTAATGCATTATTTTGTACTCGGAGTGGTGAAGGCACTTTTTTAAAGACTTGGCGTTAGATTTTCCTTGTAACTAAGTTACTAGATCTAAACTTTAGGTAAGGATGTTAAAGTTCCTGGGATGCCAGAAAGAGGGGTGCTGTTTCAAAACCCAGATGCTGTACATAAATTACAGTTAGGATTACACTGCTTGTCAGACATTGCTGTGAAAACATGAGAAGAGGAATAAAGGACAATTTAAAAAATATATTATAAATACTGCACAGCCTACCCATGGGACTGTTTTGTGCTTTGTGTTCTGGACTAAGAGGCAGATGCATATATGCATATGCCTATACGTATCTGTATACATGCGCATGTATACACACCTAGGCATTCCTTAACGCTGTAGTTCTCAGAGCGACTCGGCTGTTTGCATGCACAACTACTACAGTATTGATGTAAAACCTTGTCCCGGTGTTACTGCTTTTCCTGCGCAGTTGTCTCCTTTCTCCGCAGGCAGAAAGCATCCTGGGGCGGGGGAAGGGGGGACACTACGTGTGGTTGCAAAGCATCAGACACACAGCAGGTAGAGATAAAAATGAGCTGGTAATAGAGAAGTCCTTTGTGTGCTCTGTCCCCACCCGCTAAGTAAAGGTTCTGGGCTCATCGGGCTGTTAGACGATATCTATTAAGCTATTTCCAAGTGCTCTTCTTTTGGGAAAGCACTAAGCCGAAGTACCTTTCAGTTACCTTTGTCTTCTTCAGCTTCACGGCTGCACAGCCTCTAAATGGAACCTTTTTTTCACCTCATGTTTAAACATTTCACAAGAATGTGAATCCGCTAATGTCCAAACCTGTTCACCTAAGGCGATGCCCCCTCTCCAGCATTTGGAATGCAAATGCTGTGACATAGCCTCGTGTTACAAGGTCCTAATTAGCCGAATTCGTAAGGCTAAAATGAAGAGAGCGTGGGTAGGTTATCTCCACCGAAGTGCAGGATTTCTCCCAATAACTTTCTCATTGATTTAGAAATACATCCACTAGCCTTTCATGGCTATTGAACGAGTCCTACAATAGTGCAACAACGTGAAAAGCCTGAATGCTCTGCAGATCTCTGAATGGCCACTTGAAGTTATTTAAATCTTAGGGCTGCTTTTCTGTGATAATATCTTCTCACAATAAAACAGCTCTAAGCGTTTTGAAGGCTCATCTTTCTTCCTTTTGAATATAAAAGGAGATCAAAACACTCACAGTATTTAATGGGAACACAGTAAAAGCTGAAATTATGGGAAGCTCCTGCCTCCTGTTAATAAACCAGAGATTGCAACAGGGTCGGAGGGGAGTGCGCCGAGTTGTGTAGTTGCCAGCGAGACACTCCCTGCTTCAGTGGTAGGAAGGAAAGGGTAATTCGCAACCCCTCTGGGCAGTCTCACATAAAAAGGGAATCTGTTCCCTGATTTTCACAGTCAGCAGTCAACAGGAAACATTCCCATTTGGATACTGAAGGACTTGAGATGGACCCAGAGCTTTTCAACCATTTTCCCAAACCTGTCTTAAAATACTATTTCATGTTTTGGTGGAACATTAGAATAAGAGGGCTAACAGGAGAAAGTTGAGTCATAGAGAAACTTGAGGGAATAGAGCGCAACAGTTTGGGGTTGAGTGGTTTCTAATGATAAACTGCCCAAACCTTCTTCCAGTTTCCCACACCAGAGTAACACTGCAGAACAGTTTTTTGACACTGAGGTTTTAAGGCACAGCTTTAATTATGTAGCACGCTTCCTTTGCATTTGGGTAACAAGGACAGCAAGAGAGAACGCGGCACAGTGTCCAGCATGAACACTGCTGGAGTGTCCTGTTGTTCAGATAACCAGGATTTTGGCAAGACAACAGGATGGGAAATGTGACAAATTCAGAAGGGAAGAAAAAAAGGGGGACCTGTAGCAAGAACTGGAGTGAAGCAGACTTTGAGTTATTTCATCAAATCTGGCCTTGTGTGCAAGAGGTCACCTCTGTGCTTTCAATCAGATTTCCCTTAATTTGCACCTGGGAGATGCAGGTAAGAGAGACATTTAAAAACATTTAAAAACATATTTTAGAGAGGGAAAAAAAAAAAAAAAGAAAAAGAAGCAGCTGCTACCGAGTAACATCTGAGTTGTGCAGGAAAATAAGGGAAGATTACGACTGTAAACATACTCAAGCGACTGGCAGCTGGGGTGTGGGAAAACACATATATTATACTAATCATTGCTTAGTCTCATGTGCTTGGCAGGTAGAACATCTGTGTTCAGATAACGTAAGCCTGTGGCAGATTCAGAGGCGCCCTGTCGAATACACTTTCCTGCTGCGGGAAAGATCAAAGGGTACAATGGTAAAACGCGTACCCACGTGAATCCCTGATGCATAGGTGAAAACGGTGGCTCCCAGAACTTTCTCTAGAAAGGATTGAGCTCCGCAGTGCCTGAGATCCTGCTTGTGTGCCCCTGCCCAGGTGCTGCTTCAGAGATGCCCCGGCTGGCGAGGTAACGAAAATAAATTTCCTCTTTGCACTTCACCTGTGGTTTTGTGGTTGTTCCTGCACCTTGCCAGTGTCAGCTCATACAACTTGTTTTCTCTAGCTTAAAAAAAGTTTGTTTGGGTCTACCAAGAGAGTTCAGAAACACTTTGTTGAAGATTCTTTCTCTCACCCTTTATTTTTCAGCTACTTCGGGCCAAAGTAGGGAGCGCGCATGTTGTCGTGGCTCAGAACAGCTGCCACAGGTGCTGCGCCTCAGGATTTGTGGGATCCTGTGTTGGTTATGGCATGCAAAAGGAAGTGCTCAGGAAATTAAGTTACGTATGTTCAATATGTAAAAAGCCATTGCTCCAATTTAATCGGGTAGGACTACAAGCCAAAAGTGGCCTTCATGAGCATAATGCTATTTTCAGGGCACTGTGAGGGATTAGGGGTTCCTCCAGAGAACTTGCAGACCACGTTCATCAACAGAAAGCAGCAGCAAGAAAAACTTATTTACATAACTAGCCTTGACTCATGTCACAGGTTTTATAAATGACTTTGTTGATCTAAAAGATGCTTGCTATTCGAATTATGAAGCCTCTGTGAGTACAGGCCCGTTATTCTGAATAGAGAGGCCATAAAACCATCAGTGGCTCTGACATAGAACTGATGTATTATGTAATAATGTTTCATGTAGAACTTGTAGCTTAATTTATCAGCGGTGTCTGTGGCTGGGTTCTGTACAGGTTACGAATGAAACCGGGAATGCTTCAGTCATGCCACAGATGCTGACGAAATATGCAGCATAATAGAGAGGCTGAGTGAGATGAATTAATGACTCTCATGAGCCAAATGGCCCCCAAGGATGAGTGTAGGAGGATGAGAATCTCTACTTTGCAATGATGCTGAGCGTCTTTCTACCGACAGCAGACTGAGCTATCTGCTGCTGGAGCTGCTGAAGTAAACAGGGGGAAGGTGGGTTTCTTAGCTGTGCGGTTCCACTCATTCCAGCAGCTTTGACTTTGCTCTGGTCACTGCTCTTGCCCATGAAATTCCCCGACATGTGGGTCAAAATTATAACCAGGAAAGTGAGAAGTTAGAAATCCAGCAGAATGTGCGTTTGGAAGAAAGGGTGAAACAGGGTAGGGGACAAAAAGAAAAGGGTGAGAGAGCCAGGGTTCAGAGAAGTCAAAGGAGGATAAACTCAAAGCTAAAATGTAAGCCAACCCATAGAGCTGAAAGCTGCTCTTTTGCAGCAATCCGTGTGTGTTTTAACAGTTTCAGTGACTCAGAGAGTAAAGAGTTAAGCCTTCTTCACTGCAACCTGGAGCTGTACTCTTCTGGCCAAGCACATGAGGTTTAGTTCCACTTCTTTAAGAGCTCTTGGCATGTGTGTGCAGCGTGGGAACGACGCTGCTGCCTGATGACACTGACCCGTGTCATGTATGGCAGCAGGAGACTCGTGCACACAGCAGGTCAAGCCTGGGCAGTTGCAGCCAGCATGAAAGCCAGCTGAAGGCTGGCTGTTTTCCTAAGCACTCTGCTTTGCACCCAAAAGCAGCTGGGTCAAAATTGAAGTAAGCCATGGCTCCTGTGAAGCGCACCTCCCCTTGCCTTCATACCTCCCTAAATATTCCACTCCTTGTTGCTCCTTCCTCTCCAAATGCGCTGCTCAGGGAAGGGATGAAGGCTTTCAGAGGCGTCCATTACAGCAGCATGTCCTTACCCAGAACAGGGTCTTGTAGCTGTTGGCATTCAGATTGCATCCAGGCATAGGAAGGTCAGCAAGTCGGTAACAGGATTGTTAGATAATGTATCTTAATGTCTTTAGGAGGTTCTGTAGATGGACCTGTGGCCCCTGGTGCTGCTTCTAATTAACTAGAAGGCAGTGGAGTTTCTTAGTATCTCACTGTTCCACTTGCTAGAAACTTCTTGCAAGAATAAAGAGAAGTAGCTATATAAACTGTGGAATTCTTGCAATTGTATCATGTTCCTTTTGAATTGTTTCTGAGATACAGTGTTGCTTGATGGTCTTGCCACTGTCTTTCTAAGGAGAAAACTAGTTTTACTTACAAGAAGAATGTAGTAGAGTGTCGGTTTACTTCTCACACTGAAATCTGAGATTATAGCCAATCCCATGCTTTTCAGATTTACACTTTTGATTCCCACAGGACAACAATTCTGCTACTGAAAGCTTCTCTCTCACCCCTCTCATCTAGATCCCACATGCTGTTCTTCAAGGTGACACACAGCTCTTCAAACAGAGGAGGAGGTAGGAAAGGAAGGGAGGGAAGAAATCATTCCATTATAAATTGGTGCAAAATGAAATGAGGCTTTAAAATATTACAAAGAAAATATTTAATCTCCCAAAGTATTACAGGAACAATGCATCCCCACCTTCTGCATCCCTCTAAGTCTGTTAGATAATACCAGGAATAAACAGCTGGCACAATAGCAAATGCCAAACAAATGCTTTTGAACTGCTTGAAAGTATGAGCAAAACAAAAAAACTCTGAGAGGGCTATAAAGCACTGGGAGCACGGCAAGAAACTGGGAGTATATGTCCTCTGCTCCTTGTCATAGTGGCTGCCACTCAAATGTGTCCAGTTCAGACCCAGGAAGAATCTTCAGATCCACTGAAGACTTCTTGATCTGGGTATCATCCTGTGTGAAAGTTTTTATGAATTTCTGCTTTCAGTATTTTGATGATGTCTCTTTCTCAGCTCAGTGAAGAAAAGTATTTATCTGGGCTCTGCAATTTGAATACATTTGCAAGAAATACGATCATCTGAGTGCATATCTCTATTTTCAATGTGTCCTGTAATTCACTAGCAAGAACAAAGAGGTGCTGAGGTGCTGCCGTCACCTGGGTATCCCTGTTCCTTGGAACACCCTTCGCAGCAGAAGTCTGGTGAGTGCCTTGGTAATTGCTGGGGTTCTCTTATTTTTCTTTTTTAATCTGAAAATTAATTCTGAAACTTTAAATCTTTTTAATCTCTCCATTCATGAAGTTCAAAGTATTTGTGCAGCTGCAATTTCTGCCGCTCATCCCACTGGGGCAGAGGAAAGACCAATGAATTGCACTCAAGGAGATGATGTTAATGCAGAAATATGGTTCACATTTTAGTCCCTGTCTTTCCTCTGTCCAGTGAATCGTTCGCAGACTCCCCTTCTCCCGCAGAATGGGGTTAGCCACCCCCTAAGAGAAGCCTCTAAGAGAAGCATGCTGAGGCCAGGCAATGTTCCTTTCAGATGCAAAGTATAAAAAGCTTCCTAACCCCATACCAGTGAACCTGTAGTTGTAAAACACACCTGTGTTAACACAGACTTTCCAAAAGAATGTAATGAAGCATTTGAAGTCAGATGTGACAGAAGTTTTCCTACCTCCTTATTCCACCCTAGTAATAAGGGTAAAAACAAGTGCTTCAAAAATTTCTTAATAGTCCCTTCTTTTTTTTTCTTTTTTTTTTTTAAGGCAAGTTAAGACCCTGTATGAGTTTTTTTTTCCACCCCCTTCATGTAAAATGAAAATTAAATTGTCAAAACAAAAAAAAAACAACCCACAGTCTCTTACTTAGAACATATATGGCTTTCAACCAAAAAGTTACCCATGCACAAAAAGTTACTCATGACTGTGACATATGCACACATTGCCACAATTGTGATGCAGATGACAAATATATTATCTAATGTCTTAGAAGACGCCGGGGTCCAGTGCAGGTGACTTTCAGTACACTTTCCTAAAATTAGGTCAAAGTATGCCTCCAGCTACAGAGTCCAAATTCAGGAACTAGGGAGGAAAAAGGAGGATGAGTGAAAAGGTTTCCTTGTGATAAATCAGAGCCACAGACTCGAAAGGAGGTAAAACCACACATCTGTGATAGGAATGTTATTAAAAAATCTGTCACTAAACAGCAAGTGTACACAGCTTTTCTTTAGAAGTCCTTTTGATTTCAGAGCACCTTGTTGAAGTTGGGTAGTGCTAAATAAGAAAGGCATTGCCAGAGCTCAGGACACCTCTGCCAGCTTCAAGCCCAAAGCCATGTGTACACAGTCATGCCGATTGCACAGCATAGCTGTGGCAAGGAATATCAGATTAAATTTCCAAGATGTAAACTTTGGCTCCTTTGATAAATGAGAAGGCACTTTCAGTGAACTGGTAGGTGAAATACACGATTTGTCCACCACTTTGCTGCTGCCAAGATGTCCAGCAGCTGCAGGACTTCCACCTCCTATAAAGTCATGACTAGAGGACACCTTTGTGCCAAAACAGGAGGACTGGAAGGAAACGGAAATTATTCATGGTCACACAGTGTATCAGCTAGTGGATAAGCACAGGATTTTGGTATCCATGACTACTGTGGCAGGTTTGAAGATTTACATTTATGGTGAATTTAACTTATGTTTGTTGTTTGCCAAATAATTGAATTTTTCTCTCTTGTATAAACACCCTATGTTTTAGCTATATATTGGGAAGAAGGGCTTGTAAATGGAGGTTAGCAAAATCCTACTGTACAGATATGTGCCATTTCTGCTTGCTCCGAGGTATGGAGGTGGTGTTAAGCGTGCTGCCTGGAATGTGTAGAGTCCCTTTTTCCCTGGCTGGAGATTCTTCACTTCTTTGCCACTCAGCAGATTGCCTTCACATGTGAAATTCACATAATTTTCAGAGATGCTGTCTTTAGTTCCACCCTGTATGAGCTCTAATTACAAGGTTACTTTCTTCTGGGTAGGTTTATGAGCTGTATGTCCCAGTAGACTTCAAATTCATCCTCAGACAGAGATTTGAAATCAAATGTACAAGCAAGTAGTGCTGATGTCCCATATTTAACACAGGCTGTGCTGGGAAATTGCTTCATTGTCATGTGGTTTTTGAGGGGAACCTACATAAACTAAGCTGCCTCTCAGGTCTAGAAATGGTCTTAAATCACCACCGATTAAGCACTAGAGCTGGATACCCAAAATCCTTTTCTTCATCCACTGAAGAAATTTTGGTAATTTGCCCTTTTATGGAGCCTGGTGCAGTAGTACTTGTGGTTACTTGGAGCACTTCCACTAGCACTGACCATCATGGGCAAAGCAGCCGGTGTCGACTTTGTTCTCACAGCTCAGAGGGATGTTGGGCATGTGCATGTCACACTGAGATAATGAAATTATGAATTGCTGCTTGATTTTTGATTATGTCAAAGTGCTGGAGAAACCTAACCCTGAGTGAGCAGCTCTGAGGGAAAGTCCTTTGAGTTGTTCTTGGTTTCTTTAGAGGGTGAGAACTTTTTTCCAAGCTACCCAAGGGCTTAGAGATTTCATAGTGAATTATTTCAAAGTAAGTTAAGGGTGGGCTTAGTTTGATGTGGAGCTTGCAAAGTATACTTCTAAACACCAAGCCGTGCTTGTGCTACATGAAGTACTTTACAGCAGGAAAAATACCCCCAAAAGCCAGCGCACCTTTGTGCCCCTAAGGCTCTGGAGCATTTCTGAAAGTGTTAAATTCAGCTTCAGCAGCTCAGATGCTATAGCCAGAAACTGTCCTACCTGCGTTAGTTTCTTGAATTAAGAAAACTGTGTCTTTTCTGCCCCCATTTATTGAAAAATAGCTAAAGAGTTCTTCACCAAAAGTCGCGAGCCTACAGAACTGTCTGACAGGTGACTAATTCAGGTTTCTTGGGAGAACACACAACCAAGGAAAGGGATCAAAGTCACTCTCTTTTGCAAGTTTATAGTATCTGTCACAATGGGTGAAAGGTGTGTTTTAGGTTAGAACCATGGAAAGCAGCTGCCTGGATGTGGAACAGGCCTGAGAGCATATTAATACTTCTGCAGAATGGATATAATTCGATTTGCCCTTTTAATGTTCATAGCCAAAACCAATACTTCACCATGCAAGAGGCACTGAAGAAGAAGTAGGTGGAGAAAAGATGGAGTGTTTTGGCTAACTCTTAGGAGCTGAGCTTTAAAAGTGAACTCCTGCTTCTGCAATCAATATAGGTGTACTTCCTAAGAGGGAAACAACATTTATTTCTCCTTCCCTTTT
The DNA here is from genome assembly GCA_013400835.1 of Zapornia atra. Classification (NCBI taxonomy): domain Eukaryota; kingdom Metazoa; phylum Chordata; class Aves; order Gruiformes; family Rallidae; genus Zapornia; species Zapornia atra. The sequence continues at coordinate 4,267 of VZTU01002285.1, read as the reverse complement.
AAACAAGTACACCCCTCAAAAATTGGGCATAATAATTAAGCTGAAAGCTTTATGGAATAACAAATGTAAACTTTTATCATACAATATTTAATTACAAATGTCATGCTTCCATTTTTTTAAATTGCTTTTTATTTATAAGGTTCTGTGGATCACTTTAATGGCTTTTCAATTATTTTTCAATTAATTTGGTTTGGTTTCCATGCTCTCTTATTATAGATGTCTGCAAATTACTCTGTGGATGTGTTCCAGAAGGTTGTCCTTCCATCTCTTTTTCTGAAAAACAAGCTGGTGGAATCAAACATTCAGCATAAATTAAAAGCTCACACATGAAATACAGTTTGTAACTATAATTTTAGCGGTTAGCATAGAGCTGAATTGATGCCCTAGAAACAATATACTTGGTAAGTACTTGAAGTTTATAGAAAATGCCTTCCTGCCAGAGTATGGCTTGAAGTATAGATGCTTCGGCTGTAGCCAAAGAATCCCACCTTGCTCATGGACTCTCGTGGTTAAAGTGGAATCTGTTTTATCCTCAGTATTAGGAAAAAAACAAACAAACCAAAAACCCAACCAAAACCCCTCAGAACAAACCTCCACAAAGTATAAATGGAGTTTTTAAAAAATGTGAGACAAAAATTCAGGTATACTGCCTTCATTTGCTCTATCTCTCAAACAGCTTCCCAGAAAAGGAATGGCCTGTCAGAGCAGCGAGGATACAGAAGGCAGCTCTTCAGCAGAAGGTGCTTGTGATGCCACATTGCCTTTGGTACTGCTCAATGAAGTTTTTAATTATGAAAGTACCGTGCCTGAAGACAGCCAGTGTTCCAAGAGCTGACAGACATTTCCCATGATCCATAAAACCACATCGTTTCTCTGACATTGCAGACAGCCTGCAAAAAGAAAAGAAAAGAAAAGAAAAGAAAAGAAAAGAAAAGAAAAGAAAAGAAAAGAAAAGAAAAGAAAAGAAAAGAAAAGAAAAGAAAAGAAAAGAAAAGAAAAGAAAAGAAAAGAAAAGAAAAGAAAAGAAAAGAAAAGAAAAGAAAAGAAAAGAAAAGAAAAGAAAAGAAAAGAAAAGAAAAGAAAAGAAAAGAAAAGAAAAGAAAAGAAAAGAAAAGAAAAGAAAAGAAAAGAAAAGAAAAGAAAAGAAAAGAAAAGAAAAGAAAAGAAAAGAAAAGAAAAGAAAAGAAAAGAAAAGAAAAGAAAAGAAAAGAAAAGAAAAGAAAAAACCCCAAAAAAAGCCATTTCTTTTCCTAGGTGGTAGGAAAGGACCTGCATCCCATTGGTAATCTGTCTGTAAACCATTAAATTTGATTATTTCTGGTGTTGGGCTTCCTCCGTTGCTCTGTGCCAAGTCCTGCACGGAATAACAACGTGCTCCTGAACTCGAGGCCAGTACACTGCAGGCAGGGAGGAAGAGCTGCTCAGCGCTCCCCAAAAGCCTGTGTGCGCATCATCGATAACCTTGTGAGTCGTTAAGGAGTTCTCCAATAGCTGGAGGCTCACTAAGCAGAACCACAAGCAGTGACCTGAAGGAGGCACTCATGCACAAATCAATTTTAGTAAGTGTCTGTTCTACTTCAGAGGGAGACAGCCAAGCTGATTATAATTAACTAGACTCCAAAGGCAACAAGGAGTCCTGTTTTGGGCTGTGAAACACTAGAAGGGTTACCAAATTTTGGTTTTCTCTTACAACATGGAGTGTCTGGTTAAGAACACAAGCATTTTACATACAGCTGGGACAAATGCAGGTGTTCATCAAGAATTCTGGAAGTGCAAATGTGCCTCATCCTAAGAATGTGAAAGGTATCAATATTGCTCTTGCTTTTATAAAGAAAGGCCAGTCTTTCCTATTAGTACTATCCCTGGGCAACCTTGTCTAGATGGTGCCTGGAGTTTGGTGGCCCTGCCTGTGGCAGGGGGTTGCAACTCTATGATCCTTGGGGTCCCCTCCAACCCAGACCATTCTATGATTAACAACCCTTTTTTTTTTTTCTTTATTCTAACCACAGGGCTGGAAATGGAGAAAGCACAGACTCCTGGCAGTGCAACAGGAAGAATGTGAGGCTTCCTAGAAGACTGAAATGCAGTCTCAGACTGAGTTTGAGGTCATAAAAGGTGGTGTTGCAAACTGCAGTTTTTAAGAAAGCAAAGCGAACGCAGAGATTATTTCCCGTTCAGATGAGATCAATTTGCTGTAACTTTGTATGCATATTAAGTAGTAAGACAATTTGGGAAAGGGGAGAGTAGGGAGGAAGTAGGAGCAAGTGAAATATATTCAGTTGAAGACTAATCCATCCCACATTTCAGTAAATTGAGGAGAAAAAGGAGCAAGCTGGTACAGACTTTGAGCATCGCCTGCTTACAGCAGATGGGCAAGCTGTTCCAGAGAAGCCTTGTGTGTTTCACGTTTCACAGAAGGTACTTTAAACGTCTATGGAAGTATGACTTAATGACTGGAAATGGGGGCTGTCCCTGAAATCTGAAAGTGATGGAGATGGTTCAGAGCCATGTCAGGAGCAGCTATTCAGACTGGTTTGAAAGGACAGATTGCAGTCCATGCATGAAGCAGTTTACCTCCCACATCCTGCAGTTTACACATACCAAGGACTATGGTTTTGGTCTGTTTTCACTACAGTATCCAGGTTCTAAAGTGCCTATATAGATATGATGATGTCCTTATGCAGAGAAGAGACAGCATCTCCGGTTTATAGGTAAACAATTAAATGCAGAATAGGGTTTTTTGCTCACTCCACCACAAAAAAAATGCCTTTGGAGCCCAAGTTCAACCCTGCAATACCTCATACCTCAAATAGCAGCATCTCTGAGCATGTGAGAGGGCAGGGAGTCGATTTTTCGTGAAATAGGGCAGAAATTTCAGATCTTAATAGTGTCAGTGAGATATGAGGGTATGTTTTGAGGACTGCAGTGTTGAATTAGAGTAATGACTGAACGGAGTTCCTGTGTGTAAAGATATACATGATATATCTGTGTTCTTCCACGGCAGTCCCCTGAAGATTTCACCTAATAGGAGTGTCCTGGCAGCTGCCATTCCCATGGAGCATGTTAACTTCTATTAAATTTAACTAAAGCCTGGTTAATTAAAAATGACTGAGAGATGCTTGTAAACATAACCTGAGTGAGGGCATAGCACTTAGTTCACTGAAGTGGGAAACTGGCAGCTGGAGGGGCTGAATCTGTCTTGCACTTTTGCAAGCAATTGCACTACAGTCTCAGTGGTCTGGCAGATGGATGCTTCACCTTGCTGAATCCAGCAATCAAGAAACTCCAATAAAAAGGCCAGGCAGATGTAAATCCTGTGGCATTTCCTGCTCCACTGGAAAAAGTGCTGCTCCTGCAGCCTGTGGCACTGTCCTCTGTAAGGGACCTTTGGGAGCCACCGCCTTCAGTGGGACTTTGAGGTCAACCTGTAGTATGAACTGCAGAGATTTGAGGCAGATCTCTCTGGCTTCCTAAAGAACAAAGATTTCTTTAAATTGGAGAGCGCTCAGGTTTGGTAAATTATACTCTGCATGTCTTGGCTCCTCTTCAGTTTACCTCCTGCCCTCTTTATAGACTTGTTAGGGTTACAGGGTGGACAAGAGACAGGCTGTCTGTATGTGGTTTAGCTCCCATCAGCAAGATATTTCCTTAGCGTCATCTGATCTGTCACTTCTAATGTGAAAGCTGCCCCTACCCGGCAAAGCAAAGGGCCAGTAACTCTTGTATCAGTACTGCTATCAGCTCCTGTGACTAGACACATCCTTCCTCTAGCCTCTGCTTAGCTGACTGTGGCTTGAGCTAAAGTTAGTGTAGGACACCAGAATAAAACACCCCTCGCTCCGTTTGAGCAACTCCTAAATATTCATGGTTACTCCTGTCCCGGTCTCGGTAAGTATCTCGGACTGTATTGGGTCAGCCTGAGGGGGAGTCAGTGTCCCTGCAGCAGCCCTCACAGCGCTGTGCTGCACACAGGCAGCCAGCAAGGTCCCCGGCTGGGAACACACCAGTGTTTTGGCCACTGCTGAGAAACGCTGGCACAGCAACAAGGCTGTTTGTCTCTTCTGCATCCCCCTCACCAGCAGGCTGGGGGTGGGCAAGGTCTTGGGAAGGGGCACAGCCAGGACAGCNGCACAGCCAGGACAGCTGGCCCCAGCGGACTGAAGGGAGGTGGGTCCATTCCATAGGGCAGCTGCTCAGCAAGAAAAGCTGAGAGAAAGGCAGAGCAAGTGGGGGTATTCCTTCATTATTTATGACATCTGTCTTCCAG
>VZTU01002284.1:0-14710 GCA_013400835.1 Zapornia atra | reverse complement strand
TAAAAAGGACAGGGATCTCCTGGAGAGAGTCCAAAGAAGGGCTACGAAGATGATTAGGGGCCTGGAGCATCTCCCCTGGGAGGACAGGCTGAGTAAGTTGGGACTCTTCAGCCTTGAGAAGAGAAGACTAAGGGGGGACCTAATTAAAGTCTATAATTATCTTAAGCAGGGGATGCAGGGGGAATCAGCCAGCCCCTTTTCAGTGGTCTGTGGAGGCAGGACAAGGGGCAACGGCTGCAAGTTGGAGCACAGGAAGTTCCGCACCAACATGCGGAAGAACTTTTTCACAGTGAGGGTGACAGAGCCCTGGGACAGGCTGCCCAGGGAGGTGGTGGAGTCTCCTTCTCTGGAGATATTCAAGACTCGTCTGGACACCTATCTGAGTGATATGTCCTAGGGAGCCTGCTTTGGCAGGGGGGTTGGACCCGATGATCTCTTGAGGACCCTTCCAACCCCTATGATTCTGTGATTCAAGCTGAAGGAGAGTGGGTTTATTAGATGTTAGGAAGGAATTCTTTACTATGATGGTGGTGAGGCCCTGGAACAAGTTGCTCAAAGAGGTTTTAGAAGCCCCATCCCTGGAAGTATTTAAGGCCAGGTTGGATGGGGCTTTGGGCAACCTGGTCTAGAGAGGGTGTCCCTGCCTAAGGCAGGGGGGTTGAAACTAGATGATCTTTGAGGTTCCTTCCAACCCAAAGCATTCTGTGATTCCATGATTCTAATGTCAATTTCCTATTGCTTTCTGGTCTCAAGCTGGAGAAGGCAGGGTGAAGGAGGAGGAATAAATCAAAGTCCTGCTGAGTTGTACACCAAGGAACAAATGCAATGAGCTTGGCTAGGAAAATAGCACAAAATTGGTGGCACTTGACAGTTCTTCTCCTGGTCACCCCTTGTGCTGCTGAGGTATGGCATGGTGGTGGGAATGCAGAGGGGAAAGCTGATGGTTTCTTGCTCCTGTGGCAGCTGGAGGGATGGCTCTGCCCTGTCCCATCCCAGCAGTGTTTCATCCACTGCCGAAAATGAGTTTTATCCTCATTTGATGGATGAAAGATTTGGATTGCGGAAGGATTCCTGCTCACAAACCAAACCATTTACCTGCTCTATTTCCCTTGATAATTATATCCTAAGGTTTGAAGCTGGCATGATTTACCTGGGAAAGGCTTTCTCCTCCCTGTTCCTGTGCCATGGTGTTTTCTTTAGCCAGACTCCCTTGCTGTTAAAACTTGGTTATTCCCTTAAAACAGGGGCCTCTTTAGCCACTGCATTTTCTTAGCTTGCTTCCATTTAGGGCTGGTCATTCTTTGAAGTGAGCTGTTTCTGTCCTGGGCTCATCCTCCAGCAGAACCAGACATGAGCTTTGGTACTGGGATTTTTGAACAGCTGCAGAGTAGAAACCCAACAAACTGTAAAATTGCTTTTAAATTTTAATGTACTTGGGAAAAAAATTAAAATAAAATGTAGATTTTTCTATCTATTCTTTTAAAAGAACTGGTAGGCATCTGTCTTCCATGGATGTTCCTCTCTGTTCTCCCTGTACGGTTTCTTAGTCTGGAGAAGCACTTGGACAAAGCATTTCTTCTGTTCTGTAGCCACTGGAGTTTGGGAGACATTGTCATCATGGATGCTGTGACTTGCCCAGAGCTTCTTACCTTGGTTGAGATGGAAATGAAGCAGCTGTAAAGTTTTTGCCCTTTGGGATACTGCTATGGATGTCAGTGCTGAAGAAACCAGTCTTGAAGAACCACAGATCATGCTGTTAGTAATGAATCTTGAAGATATGAAGGGCAGCGCCTGTCTCACACAATTTAATTGCAACATCCCAAGCAGTAGATGCATTTTATTCTATGGTTTCCATGCCTTTCTGCAACACACATGCTTTCTTGCCCCAGCTAATTATTATTTTTCTTTAAGAGAAGGTCAGGATCAGAGACTTGCACTTACTGTTATTTCAGACTATTTCGTAGAATCATAGAATGGTCTGGGTTGGAAGGGACCCCAAGGATCACAGAGTTCCAACCCCCCTGCCACAGGCAGGGACACCAACTTCCAGGCCTGGATCTACACAAGGTTGCCCAGGGCCCCATCCAACCTGGCCTTGAACACCTCCAGGGGGCATCCACCCCCTCTCTGGGCAGCCTGTTCCAGCCCCTCACCACTCTCTCTGTAAAGGACTTCCCCCTAATATCTAATCTATCTAATCTAATTTGCCATTGTCATCCACATACCAGCCCACAAAGCCATAGGGGGTAGACAGAATGGCTCTTGTCTGGTGACAGTGGAGCATCTCCAGTTCTTCCAAATCGCGAAGGAGCTTCCTTGGGCTAAGGTGCTATTTTTGGTTTGGATTGGGCTCAGTCTATCTGAAGAAAACTAGATGCTTTTGTCTCTGGCAAAGACCCATATGTCTAGCAGCCGGGCATGATGCCATCTCACCAGATGGCCTTCAGGGCAGTGGCCAACAGAACTGTGTCACATCCCCTCTGCTTGGAAGCACACATTCCCAGGTGACAGTCACGATCCACTTTGAACTTAAAACACACCTAGAGACTGGCCAGCCCCGTGTCACTGTAACTTCATCGAACATAATTGAAATAGCATCCATAGCTGCTTTATAAGCAGGTGGGACTCTCTGAGAAGTTCTTTGTCTTTGAAATATGCTGGGTGAGAAAAAGGTTGGTCTTTGGGGTGTCCTCTTATACAGACACCAAACTGGTTTCATGCAATATCTTTAGATGAACTAAGTATAAACGTGTTATGGGACGTCTGTGTTTCTTACCTTTCTGTGGCTGCTGAGGAACACAACAGGATGAGGATACATTCTTTTTTTTTTCATATATGAACCATTCTAAATACATTAGAATACTGAGGAAGCTGGGGTTATTTCGCCTTGAGGAGACTCAGAGGAGATCTTATCACTGTCTACAGTTACCTTAAAGGAGGTTGTAGAGAGGTGGGAGATGGATTTCTTCAACCACGTGACAGGTGATAGGACAAGGGGCAATGACTTCAAGCTGTGCCAGAGCATGGTCAGATCAGATGTTAGGAAAAAAAAATTCACTGAAAGAGTTGTCAGGACGTAGAACGGGCTGCCCAGAGAGGTGGTGGATGCCCCGTCCCTGGAGGTGTTCAAGGCCAGGTTGGATGGGGCCCTGGGCAACCTTGTGTAGATCCAGGCCTGGAGGTTGGTGTCCCTGCCTGTGGCAGGGGGTTGGAACTCTGTTATCCTTGGGGTCCCTTCCAACCCAGACCATTGTATGATTCTACGTTTCTTCCCAGTGACTAGTGGTAGGACAAGAGGAAATGGACTGAAGTTGCACCAGTGGACGTTCAGACTGGGAAAAAATTCTCTCACTGAAAGAGTGATAAAGCACTGGAACAGGCTACCCAAGGAGGTGGTGGAGTCGACATCCCTGGGGGTGTTTAAAAAACGGGTAGATGAAGCACTTGAGGAGTTGATTTAGTGGTTCAGTGGTATAGTGCTGATGATTGGACTTGTTGATGGTCTTGGTCTTTTTGGACCACGATGATTCTATGATTCTCTGAAACAGGTCTGTTCTGCGTGAGGCTGTGCTGAGGCAGGACCACTAGAAATCCTGTTCCCCACCAAGAAATAGGTGTTGAAAAGGAAAGGTCAGCCCCAGGTGCCTGAAAATTTCAGACCTACTGTTGTGTGTCTGGAAGCAACTGAAGTGATGGGCTGAACAAAACGAGACTTCTGTCTTTGCTTCCTCACACTCACCCTCCACACCTTTCCACTTCTTTATTATTATTTTAACTTCTGTAAGATGGTATAAAGCAGAGATTTTTAACAAGGGCTTGCTGTAAAGTGCAGTTTGTGAAGAAATTTGGTGTATGACAAAATGTGGCCAAAAAATCCCATCTTATTGCAATCATGTTGTAGTCAGTATCTAAGATTTATTTCAGGTACTGCAAGAGTTAAGCAGGTTGGAAAAGCCAAGTTGTCTGCTGCTTTTCCTGGAGTGCTTTGCCAGCCAGGCAATAGCCAGATGGTTGTGCCTTTGAACAATACAGAGATAATACCAAGCCAGGCTGGAATAAGAATAAAATAGATAAAACTATACAGAATGTGTATCTATACCTACCTAGAGTGTATGTCGTATGTAATAGATGTATTTGTGTGTTTCAGTGTGCTTTTGAAGTGTAATTTGGATGTTTCAGCCATACTGTAGTTTCATATCTCTCCTTTTATTGCCTTACTGCTAAAGTGTTATCTATTGATTTTTTTTTTTTTTTAATTTTGGATTTAATAGAACTTTAGTCTTTTCACAGATATTTTTTTCTTCTTCTTTTTCATGGGGTTTTCACACTTATTGCTCATAAGTGTTGCAGAAGAAGAAGCAGCCAGGCCTTGTTGACATCCTGACAGGGAGAAAAAAAAAAAAAAGCATGCTTATGTACAAGATTAGTAAGAGGACAGACACTGATGCAAATACGCATTTGAGCTTCCAGGATATCAGAGAATGGGATTGCTTTGGATTTGGGGGATGCCTGGTGGTTCCCCCCACAACTAGAAGAGGGATGTTAATTGAGTTGCTAATGTGGGGTATGCCAACAATTCTTTTTTCCCCCATACCCCCCTCTCCTTGATTTGACCTGGCAAGAATCCAGTGCTGCTTTACTTTATGTTATTTTACTTATTTTGCTTTATTTTGTTTTGTTTCATTTCATTTTGTTTTGTTCATTTTTATGAATGGTGGAAGACTGCCTGTCTCAGTAATCATAGAGTCATAGAATGGTCTGGGTTGGAAGGGACCCCAAGGATCACAAAGCTCCAACCCCCCTGACACAGGCAGGGCCACAAACCTCCAGGCCTGGAGCTACACAAGGTTGCCCAGGGCCCCATCCAACCTGGCCTTGAACACCTCCAGGGACGGGGCATCCACCACCTCTCTGGGCAGCCTGTTCCAGCACCTCACCACTCTCTCTGTAAAGAACTTCCCCCTAATATCAAATTTAAACCTTCCCTCCTTCAGCTTTAGTCCATTATAATTCTGTCCGAGTCTTTTGTTTCTGTTTTCTGGTTGAACATCCTATGCTTTTTGCTCCATCTTTTTATATTGCTGTGTTTTACTTCTTCCAGGCAAGTGTGAGACCTTTTCAGAGCTGAGCTGAGAGAGGGGAGAGGAGCAGGCCAGCATTTCAGCATCACACTAGACGGTGGCAGTGCCACCCTGCAATAGAAACCCTTACAACCGCTCCTTGTAGCTTCTCTCCTCCTTGGCATTTGCATCAGGGTGGCTGTGAGTCAGGCAGGAGGGATTCCCTGCCGGCAGTGGGGGGGCTTTTGCTGCTGTGCTATGCTGTGAATTCCTCTTCTTGGCTGAAAACAAAAGCCAGGCTGCTTTCAGGGAGAAATGCTGGGTAGTCTGCTTGGTTTGCACTCTCCCTCTTTCACAACGATTTCTAAAAGTCCCAGCCCCTCTGTATCCATTGATTTGTGCACAGCAGGGACTCAGTGTATTATTATTTTTTTAAATACATTTTTTATTATTATTTTTCCCCCCTCCAATTATTTTCTTCCCCCTTCTCTCAGTCTCTACTGACCCGTGCTGCTTTTCTTGGCCAGGTTTCCCAAAGCAAAGTCAATGACATTGTTTTACAGCACCGTATAAATACTCTTCCTAGTTTGGCATGAGCATATTTATGTATGCATCCCTGTTGATGCAGACTGCAGAACAGCTTTGTTCTCAAACCCCACCATTAATCACAGATCGCCTGGAGCAGCCTCCAGTTGTCAGCCACATCTCCACAGGAAGGGTGGGCGGTTCAGTCCTCAACCACCAACATGAACTTCTCCTGCCCTGTAACATGCACTCCCATCAGTCTGTTTTAGGAAGTCCATTCTGTCTTCTGGGTCCCTTCCAACTCAGTATATTCTATGATTCTGTGATCTAAGAAGGGGACCATTACTTTTAGGCTGAGATGGATTATCCTGCATTAAACTGTGTTTGGGAATAACCCAAACCTGAAAGGTGCCTATAAGAAAGCTGGGGGAGAGCTGTTGACAAGGGCATGTAACAATAGGCCAAGGGGTAATGGCTTTGAACTAGAAAAGGGGATATTTAGGTTGGATATTAAGAAAAAAAAATCTTCACTATGAGAGTGGTAGATCATCAGACCAGGTTGCTGAGAGAGGCGATGGAGGTCCCATCCCTGGAGATATTCAAGGTCAGGCCTGATGGGGCTTTGAGCAACCTGATCTAGTAGAGATGTCCCTGCTTACTGCAGGGGGGTTGGACTAGATGACTTTTAAAGGTCCCTCCCAACCTAATGCATTTGATGGTTCTGTGATTCAATGAATATGCTGTTGTCATCTCTTGAAGACCTTGCCAAAGAAGGTGTCTGCTGTCAGTATTCTTGCAAGTAAGCTACATTTTTAGCACAGTAAATAGATTTCCTCCTTTGTCTACCTTTTGAAAGATATTTACATTGCTGTCCTCCACAGAGAGTCCCTTAGTCAAGGTCATCATGATTATTTCTCATGAAACTCTGCACTAAACCTGATCTTTACCGGCTCATTTGTTGACTTGTGTTTTCAAGTCAGTGACTATAGCTCACAGAATTACCTTCATTTAGTCAAGCATCTTCATGCGTGTCTTGCTTTCTCAACATGGAAGAGGGGTGGGAAGAGTAGACTATCATCACTCTTCAGGAAGTTCTTACTCCCTGCTTGTGGACACAAGAGTGGCCAGTAGACCAGCAGAAGGGTTAGGAGACTTTGTATGTCATTCTATTTCTTCTGGTGCTCTTTTTTAAAGGCATATTGATTTGCCTGAGATGCTTCTTTTTTTGTTGCTAATCTGCAGCTAAGCAGTGACTGTGTCAGATCTTGTAAGTTAAGCAGCAGAAGAGAGAAAACCTCAACAGAGAGGTGGAAAATGGTGGTGATTTAGTGGTTGCTAGTCCTAATGGGTTATAATGCAGAGGTACTGACAAATACTTGAAGGAACAGAGATGTCAGATTCCAGCATGAGAAATATCTCAATTCCTGGGAGGAGGCTCTACCAGGCCTTTTAATGACCCCCAGTGGCCAAGATCAGTTTTATCTCATCGGCAGCTTTGCAGAAACACGTAGCCACGGATGACAAAGCTTTGCAGCAAAAGTCACATGTAGAACATGGCTATTTAGGAGCCAAGTGCCAAGAAATAATGCAGTGATTAGCAGAAGCTTGGGACCCAACCGGAGTTTCCTCACCGCAGTGCTGGTTACTGGGCTGCAGCTTGCAAATGTTTCCCCATAGGCTTGAGCTCAGCTTCCTCTGCCTGTGCCTGGATTTAGAAGATCAAAAAATAGATCAGGATATTGGCTGTGTCTTCTGGGAGGAGTGTCACCGGGTTTGAAGATGTAATCATTTAAAAATAAAGAAATGAAGGTTGGTGTGCTCTACTGCACAGTTCTGCAGCTTTTTTTTGGTTGGTTTTTGGGTTCTGGGTTTTGGTTTTTTTTCTTTTCCTTTCCTTTTTTAATAGACATGATAACTCATCTTCAAACTTCAGTGCTTCAGAGGAAGCCTGAATCTAATTCAGCATTTGGATGTTCTGGTGGGATAAAAGCTTGGCTTTTTTTTTTTTTTTTTTTTTTTGTAAAGATATTCCAGCCCCAGGTTAAAAGTTAGAAGAGGTAAAATGCCTACTGATACCTCCTTCCCTGGAGGTGTTCAAGGCCAGATTGGATGGCGTCCTGGGCAACCTTGTGTAGATCCAGGCCTGGAGGTTGGTGGCCCTGCCTGTGGCAGGGGGTTGGAACTCTGTGATCCTTGGGGTCCCTTCGAACCCAGACCAGTCTATGATTCTATGAAACCTGTAGACACCATGAACTTGCATTTTTAGGTAATTTTCTATAAAACTGCAGTTTTCATCAGCTCAAGGTGAGGCTTAGCACAGCTGGCAGGAGGACAGCAGTGGAGGTTTTGGTAGCTTTTTGTTGTGAAACAACCCCATACATGGCTGACAAACCACCTTGGGTGTGTTGAGGGTGGCTGTGATCTGGAAGGTGGTGATATGGGGCACAAGGAAGCAAATTAAAACAGTTCTCCTGGGACACTTTGGTTTCCTCCTTGCCTCAAAGCTCCTTGCAGAAGCAGATCTGGCTGCAAACACATCAGCTTACCATCTTTTCCACTTATTTCACAATCTTATGGTGGGAGATGGTGTTTACGTGCTGTAGGGGAAGAGCTTCTTGCATTGCTTCACCTTTTGCTGTGCCCAGCAGGAGAATTTAGGGATTATTCACTAGTGGTTTGTGCCTCTTTTTCCTTTGCAGCCACCGTTCCTTGCTAAAATAGATATCAAACTTGGGATTTCCCTGCTGACAAACAACTTGTAAAACTTTCTGCTTCACGCATCAAGAAAGAAAGACATCTGAGCTGGAGCAGGGAGGCTTGAGAAATAGATGGAAGTGCTCAAGTATGTTTGTAGATATCTTATTTTTCTCTCTGACTTGGTTACATGAAGGTCCTTAAAGCACAAGACTCTATAAATACTTTTTCTAATGTAAGACAATATGGATAGCTTCTTTGTTATGCTTTGAGCTGTAGCTGTTGAGGAGTTGTTTTGGTTGGCTGGTTGAGTGGTCCAGAATTGGCCATGGGAGACTCATCAACGTATGATACTTGCTATGGGCAGACAACTCCATGACCAAAAGTTCATGTGAATGCCAGAAGGCACTAACTACTTCTATGGCCTCAACCAATATACATAAAAAATGGTAAAGCTTTACAGATAAGTAGATTAGACCCTTATGCTTCACAGTATAAAAAAAACCCAACAACCCTCTAAAAAATGAAGTCTTTGAAGTATCATTCCTGTGTTAGCTCTCCATTTCTGTAGCTTCTCTGTAGGTCCTTAAGGAAGGTATTGAAACACACCAATTTTTTCATCTGACCCATTCAGATCTTGTAAAGTACCTGTACTTTCCTTGGGAAAAGTTTTGTTTGGAGGAGAGTTTTCTAAGTTCTCCACCAGAAGGTGCCTTGGAAGGGCAAGGAGGATAAAGAGGATGAAGAATCAGTGCATGTCTGCAGAAGAGCACTGTGTACATTTAGAGATATTAGGGATAAGGCAAAAAACCCCAGTCTTTCACAGAAGTGGTTACGGTAGCTGATGGGGAGCTCATCAGTGAACAGAGAAGCAGGATGCAGAGGACCTCCTCTGCTCTTTCACTGGAGATTTATCTTATGATAGTTTATGATGCCCTCTGGTGTCTTTGGGACAAGGTTCAGGAAGGATTTCACATTGTGCAAAAGGAAAGAAATTGAGATGGAAGAGAAAGATGGAGTAAATGGGTAAGTCAACCCCATAGTGCAGAGCAGCCATAAAACTGTCCAGAAATGGGATTATCATCCCCAACACTGAAGAACTGGAGAAAGGATGGCTTGTCTGCACATTTTAATTTCTTTTCCCTAACTAGGGACAGACCAGGGTAAAGTTGCAGCCCAACTTGGATAAAAGTTAACTTTCCTGGAAAAACTGTGCAGACATTGCCCAGTGTTAGTGCAACTATCTAGAAGATCAGAGGAGAAATATTTTGTGCACAGTGAGTTTCCCCACCCCTGAGACTGGAGCAAGAATAAATCCCTGCTTTTGCTAATAGGAAAGCAAGACCATCGTGGGACAGAGCCGAATGCTCATTTAGACATGATCTCCTGATATTCCTGGTGATTACATTTTCTGCAGGACCAAATACTGTCTTCTGAAGCTTTCATAGTAATTCTTCAAGGTCAACTTCTTCTTGTGTCTGGAAAGGACCCAGCTGAATGGTAAATTTTGCTTGATTGAAAACTGCAAAGCGTAACCCGTGTCCTTGCATCTGCAGTGACATAATTTTGCTCTGGGATTTTGGAGCAGGCACACACAAGTAGATTGTAATATAGCAGGCATGTTTGATGTCCTGTCTTAAATCCCAAACTATTAACTTAATTAATATTGTGGGCTCTTAACACCTTTCCCTACTCGCGAGCTACCTTGCGTGAGACTGGAAAATGATGCTGCTTCACCTTTCCTGGCCTTGTAGAAGCAGAAATGTGTGCCATTTGGTCAGTATTAATTATTTCACTCTCAAGGCCCTGCTCAGCTCTTGACAGAGAGCTCCACATGAGCTTTTAGCTCTGGGGTTAAGCAGCTCCCAGGGGCAGCTGCACTTTCACAGTGCATGTAGTGCTACATGTGTAGACATACAAGACCAAACCTCACTTTCTAACTCTTGCAAAGGTATTTTAAGGGGTGAATGAGGAGTTTTTATCCCCACTAAATAAATAAAATTTATAAAACAACTGTGCACTCTTTTTAGCTGGATTAGTGCTGTCCTCTGGCATAACCAAATGAGAGTGCAAGTGTTGATTTTCTTAGGGAGAGGATGGTGCAGAAAAAGATGCAGAACTACTCTAATGGATTTGCTGTTTGTGTGGACAAAGGGGAGGAGGAGATGCTTAAGCTGCTGCCTGACATGGAGATGAAATTCAGTTTAAGCACCGCAGTGAAGTGTCCAGTTTATTGTGTCCAGTTCTGGGCTCCCCAGTATAACAAAGACAGGGATCTCCTGGAGGGAGTCCAGTGGAGGACTATGAAGATGGTTAAGGCCTGGAGCATCTCCCCAAAGAGGAAAGGCTGAATGAACTGAGGCTGTTCAGCCTTGAGAGAAGAAGGCTAAGAGGGAATCTGATTAATGTTTATAAATATCTCAAGTGTGGGACACGGGGAAATGGCCAGCCTCTTTTCAGTGTATGTGGGGAAAGGACAAGGGGCGATGGCTTCAAGTTGGAGCATAGAAAGTTCTGCACCAATAGGCAGAAGAATTTCATGGTGAGGGTGACAGAGCCCTGGGACAGGCTGCCCAGGGGGGTTGTGGAGTCTCCTCTGGAGATATTCAAGACCCATCTAGATGTTGACCTGTGTGATCTGTCCTAAGGAACCTGCTTTGGCAGGGGGCTTGGACCTGATGATCTCTGGAGGTCCCTTCCAACTCCTATGATTCTGTGATGTGATTCTGTGATTCTGTCACTGAAGATAAACTATTTTGCATAGGTGATTCCTTAACCAGCTGCATTTTAGACATCTCTGAATTGTTCATTTTAGGTTTGCAGTTTGTTTGAAAATACTCAGGCTGAGAAGAAGTGTCCCCATTTTTCCATAAGAAGGTCTCCATGTTTTCTTCTGTAGGGAAAGCAAAGGAGGGGTTGGGAAATGTAGAAACTTGATTTATCCTAATGTTCAGGACAAGATTATAGAGGTGGATGTCCCAAGGTCTTGCCTCAGCCTTGACACTCCCTCACCAGAAACTGAAGGAGCACTTCTTTCTGTAATAGGGTCGATAATTCACGTTACACATTGCGCTTTCATTTGTAATTTTGAAACATATTGAGATTCTTGCTGTGATTATGAAAATTGCAAAGAAATATTTACATGTTTCCAAGCTGTCAGACTGGGCAACAGGGAAGGAGGAAAAAAACCTTCTTTATTCTCCTTTGAGATCTCAAGGAAGGGGGGAAGAGCTAAGGTGTCCAATCTCCTATGGGACATTTTACCTCTTCTTAATTCCCTCTCTCCCAAGTATGTTTCATCATCATAAAGGTCTCATCACAGATTTTGCTTTGAGTGCTAAAAGCTTTGCTCCCCTCTGCCTTCCTCCATGATTTAAAAGCCACAGATGCTGATACATCTCTGAGACAGAATCTATTACACTTTTCCTGCCAAGCAGAGCTATGGCACTTGCTTTATTTCCCTCCTCCTAACACTCAATTTGTTCTTTGTCGGTGCTCAGCTGGCCGCATTGCTGAGCGCCAGCAGGGCTCCCTCCACTCAGTGGTTCCTATTAGCTTTCCCCTTCTTAATTTCATTATCCATTTCTAATGGCTTTTTAATGTCTGAGCTGAATTTACAGTACCAAGAACTTCATGCACCTTCTGTTTCTCCAGAAGTGTTTCAAGGAGAGCGTGTTTGACCATCCGCCGCTTTACTCGTGCCAGAGAGAAGAGCTGGTCTCTAGAGCTGAAAATGCTTGTTTTTATTTTCTTGAATCTGGATTCACACATGTCTCCTGAGCTTCCTACCACTTTGTAGCAAATGCTGATTTTTCCCTCTTTGAATCTCAAATTATTGAACACTTGGTTACACGTATGTTGAGAAAGTCTTTCTCCACTTGTATCTATTCAGATGTATCAGCTATGTGTTGATAAATCTGCTTGCAAAACATTGCATTGTTTACCTTTCCCTTAGTTTCTCTTTATAAGTTCCATAGTTTTAAAACTCAGTTCCCACAATTTGCTTGGTTTATTTTCTTATTTATTCCCCTGGTCTTTCTCTGAGCATCCTTTGGCCCTTATCCTAGCCATGGAGTGGGACAGCAGATCGCCTCTCGGCCTGGGGAGCCCACACCACCTCTCTGAACAAGATGAGATCTCTGGCAGCTCTACCAGGTTTTTACAGCTAATCTACCTGTTGTTTGATGGAAGCAGGCACTGCATTTATCTCCAACTCTCCCCTGGGGTCTTTGAGAGCCACAGACCTGCCAAGAGGGTAGGTAGCTCCCAAAGCTGCCCCGCAGCTGCACGGGAATCGCAGTCATTCGTATCAGGTTTAATATTCATACAGACATATGCTATTTTTATTAGTCACTAAATCTATCAGTAGTAGAATTGAGATGTTCCATATTTTAAAGGTAATTAAAGACTGAGTAGTTCATAAAACATGATGCAGCCTGCGGGGTCCTGGCAAGGTACTGAGCATTGTGTGCAGCTGCCAAAAGGATGCCAGATGTTGACAGGAAAAGCAAGCTCTTTCCCTTCCCATATTCTTCTAGACTTCAGCAAGACCTGAAATGAGGCCTGACAACATGGATGTGACAACAGGTGACGGGATGGTCTTCAGGCTAAAGCATCTTTGTGTCCAGGAGCAGCACTGCAGTCCATCCCGTCAAAGCTGTCCATCACATGTTCCTCTTCATCAGCCTTCAATTACTGGAACAGGCTGCCCAGACAGGTGGTGGATGCCCTTTCCCTGGAGGTGTTCAAGGCCAGGTTGGATGGGGCCCTGGGCAACCTTGTTTAGATCCAGGCCTGAGGTTGGTATCTCTGCCTGTGGCAGGGGGGTTGGAGCTTTATGATCTTTGGAGTCACTTCCAACCCAGACCAGTCTACGATTCTATGATTCTGCTTCTCCAGGGAGACTATTTCAGATCTCAGCATTGAGAAATGGTCCCTGAAGTATGGCCCAGTCTTTAAGCCCGTTTCCTTCATACTGTTTCTTGCTTAGATCTTTCCCAGGTGACTTATTCATAACATTGGCCTAACAAAGCATGGCTGCAGAAAGGTCTTGGAAGTCACCTTTTGTCTCTTAACAGAGTTAGCCTGAGCTAGCCTTGCGTGTTACAGAGTGGCAAGATGAATAAATGTGATAGATGTACAGTGTGACACAGGTCTGACTGTGCCTGAGGGTCTTAATGGGAAACAGAGAAACCTTCCAATTGATGATGAAGACATAAAGTGTACAAGACCTCTTGCTGTTGGACTTCTTAAATTATGAGAGGTACCACTGCAGCACATCATATTATCTTTTGTCTCATATAAAGTGAGAACAATGGCAAAACCCATAATAGCTCAGACACACAACCTTGTGTGCCTGTATTTTTCAGATTTAAAACAAATGATCAAATTAAAAAACCCCAACAAAACAAGCAGAGCTATTTGCTTCCTGGGAACCTTCTTGCTTTGCTTTTACTTTACAGTTCCAACTGGGAAATTTAGATGTAGTTTTGAAAGTAGTTTCCTCAAAGGACCTGCTGCCATAAAGTGGGAAATAAGAATATGAAGCCTGTTAATATTTATGTGAACACCAGTGACCAAAGCTAACTGTGGGGATCAGTGTTCATTCCCTGGAAAATAGGGATTATAGCTGCCTCTGTCATCTCTTTTCTGCCGAGTTTCTGGTGCATTTATTCATGGCTTTATATTCTCAGCAAAGACTTACACTTACAAGTTGTGTTTTCCCACCACAGAGGGACAGGCAGTGAAAACAGAGTAGGATGGGTAGTCTGTCTTTTGGAAAGGCGAATACAAAAAAGATCTTACTGATGCTTAAGGTGTACTGTTGTGATATTAAGGTTTGTTGAAGCAAATCCTGTGAATGTAATATGTGTGATCAGTTCCATCAGGTGTTTCCTGGACCACAGAGTGAATTTAGCTGAATTCCTTTGGAAGGAATTACCATTTTTTCCCCCCAGTATAACTGATACCCATGTGCTGAAAATATATCTTCCTTCTTTTCAAGGATAGCTGCAGTACAGGGAGCTTTGGTATGAATTTCGCCTTCCATCACCCGCAGTGCTGCTCCATGGTGAGAGGGAAGGTGTGCACGCATGTTATTTTTTAAATCCAAGTTTGTTGGTTATAAATATGCTCAGCAGCATTTGTTAACTTTTAAGAAAACCACAAGTGCTTAAGCACTCAACCAAAGAAAGGCACCGTGTTGCAAATGCATCTCTGCCCCTGGGGAGAAGAAAACAGGTGTAAGTTGCTGTACGAGAAGCATTATCAAGTCATTTTGCTGGAGGGTTCATCTAAGGAACTCCAGAATGTACCACTCTTGGCTCTCTCATTTTCATGTTTTTAGCCATTGAAGAAGCGAAGTTGGTACGTTCTCATAGAATCATAGCTTAGGGTTGGAGGGGACCCTAAAGATCAGCAAGTTCCAACCC